>CAJHNH020000200.1:309351-343468 GCA_905116865.2 Candidula unifasciata | reverse complement strand
AGTCAGATTTATTAAATAAATCTTTTTGATGTTTAAACATAGTTGAGTAAATTGTGTACTTAGGTTCAAGTGTCTTTGTGCTTATTAGTTTACTTCAGCTAACAAATATTTAAATCACTTGATGGGGGCTTTTAAGTAATGCCAGGAGAGGAGACCAGTCGCAGGGGTTAACTGAGCACCTGGATTATATCACAGTGGGTTTATCCAGATATCTATCTATCCCTTCTCCTACTCCTGTGGATACAAGTACAGCAACTTTCATTTCATGGAACGAGCCACTCGCTGTTTTCTTGGCTATCCAGGACTGTCTAGGACCAACATAGCTTAGATAATAGTCCAGTTTCTCACGTGGGTGGGCATTGTTAAGGTTCAAACCCACACCCTCACTATATCAGTGTATTTACCCACGTGGGCGCGCGACACACACATACACACACACATGCGCAATCACCTTTATACACACATGTACTGATATATACACAAGCAAACATCCACACACACACGCGCTCTCATACATGCATACACAGATATACAGGGAGATATACAGAGAGATTTGGTCAGTAGGTTCTTCTGACCATCAAGATCTTTCAAAATGTCTGAAAGGTGTTATCTGTCAGTTCAAGTCTTGGTCAGATATGACTGACATACTGCATAACACTGAGCCGGACTTCTTTTTCTTCAACAATGACCTTGGCTTCCAAGTTAACTCACCCTTAAATGGGTATCATTTAAAGTCCTGGAAAGTAAAGGCAGTCGTCGTGAAGTTGAACACACCACTCACCGGTTTCGATTGATCTAGAAGATACAGCATGGGAAGAAAGGAAAGTTCTACCTGACTGGCAACAGGCATTAATAGTAGCAATTGGGGAAAATAAATGCAAAACTCGAGACTGTGCATCGTACAGAAATACATCACTCTTGAGCCAGATAGGAAAAATGTATGCAAAGTTATAAGAACAGAGAGGTAGACCTATAGCGGAACAGCACCTAAGTACATCGCAATTTGTTTCAGGGAAAGATAAGATTGCACAAATGCATTATTTACACTAAGAAACGTTTGCGAGAAAACCACTGAATTTAACGAAACGATGAACTGAATATTGTGTTTGTTGATCAACAAAAAGCTCCTGATAGCGTAGACAGAAACTTCTTCTTCGTCTTCTTCGCGTTCACCAGCTGTAAAGTCTGGCGGAAAGTTTTGGTTGTGCGTCCTACTTTGCAGAGGAATAATTAGATTCATACACAGCAAAAAAGCTACTTTCTTTAGACGACCTGGGTAGTAGACTGCAAGACCATTTGAAAAACAAAACGAAGTTCAATATGCAGAAGATACAACATAAAAATAAATATTACACAAACTGAAGTAATGTAGGTCAGTGGGATTTCTAGTCCGCTACACAATGGGTTGAATGGTACCTGTCTAAAGCAAGTTAAAAAATTTAAATATCTAGGAAATATATTCTCGGAAAACGGGCTTGTAGATCGGGAAATAGAACAGGATGCAATTGAGTCAGTGCACCTATACACCAACTGAAACCTTTATTAACACATCCAAACATAAGCTTGAACGCCAAGAAAAGATTATAAGCAGCATATTCATACAAACACTGTGCTACCAGTGCCAGATATCATCGAAGGTTAACCTAAAATAAATACATGTGAAATGAGATGCTTGAGAAAAGCCGCTAACTTAACCATCCGAGACAAGTTAGGAACGATATTATCAGAAGCAAGACTATAAAGTAAATGCGTTGAGAAACAGAAGATCACATGGCTTGGTCATCTAGTAAGAATGCAGCCAGAACAATTGCCAACGCAGGTGCTACACATGCAGAGATATGAAGTGAAAGCAACATTGACAGATACAGAGACAACATTGGAGATATACATAATTTATTTCAAGCGAACGAAAGAAGAAGCAAGAGGTCACCCTAAGACAAGATGGATTAATGACAATAAAGAGCTTCTACGTCGACACGGAATAACAATAGCCATTGCTGCCCGTTTAGAGCACTTATTTCCTCTTGAAGTTTCAGTAACGTTGTAGACAAGTGTAAGACCGGGATGTGTTATGTCATCTCTCCTCTTCAACCTTGTGATTGATTGGATACTAAAGAACACAGTAGTCAGGACATTAGGAGGCATACGATGGACTCCATTCACCATGCTTGAGGACCTTGATTTTGCAGATGAAAAAGCACTCCTATCACATAAACATGAACATATACAAGAAACAAGTAACAGACTATACAGCACAGCAGAAATGGTGGGACTGAGAATAAATACAAAGGAAACTAAGATCATGACATGCAGTCCAAACCAACAACCAGTGACCATAAATAACCAAACTCTTGAAAATGTAGAACATTTCACAATTTCTTGGCAGTGTGGTGTCCCTGCCTGGAGGGACCGAAGAAGACATACAGTCACGTCTGAACAGAGCTAGAGCTGCTTTTGGAAGGATGAGGCAAATCTGAAAATCCAACAATTACTGCAGAGGAACAAAACTCCGACTCTACAAGAGCATCATTTTGCTAGTTCTTCTTTATGGAGTAGAATGCTGGAGAATGACCAAAAAGGATGCACACAAATTGTCCACCTTCCACCACACATGTCTACGTAGAATTACCAAAATTTTCTGGCCAGAAACCATCTCAAACTCTAAACTACTTCGTCCCAAACCAAGAGAAGATGGAAATAGCTTGGCCACGTTATGAGAATAAATGCTGATATACCTGCCAAAACAGCTCTCACATGGACACCAGAGGGAAAGAGAAAACAGGGGCGCCCAAAAACAACATGGAGACGAACGATGGAAAGTGACCTGAGTGCGGCATCTTTGACATGGAAAACTGCACTGAAGATTGCACAGGACAGGAAAGCATGGAAAGTCCTCTCTGAAGCCTCATGTGCCACTAGGCATAACGAGAACTGATAATTGCTGCCCGTCAAGCAGTGGATCGCAAACTGCCCCTTGCCACGCCGTTTAGCGGCAGAAGCAGAAGTTGATGATGATGATGATGACTTTCTTGAAAAGTCAAAGTGCGCTGTAAACGGGGATTCCCGACTTGTAAACACCAACAAACAGTTTTGCACAGACAGTGAACGGGTCAGAAGACAACAAAGTCATGGCGTTCCATATTGCCTGCAAGTTGAATACATAAAGATTGCTCGATGAAAAAAGAGCCCAGAGGACAAAACACTTGTCCAAACGCCACTTTATTATTGTATTGTTAGCTAGAAAGTTGGAAGACACAGTTTATAAAAGAATGGCCTTCACCGAGTAAGTACATTTTGTGGTTGTTGACATGCAGTTTCATTTTATTTTGTTTGATTTGAACTTTACTTTAAAACATTGTGGTGAACAATGTGGATGTGATTATGAGACTGTTGCGCTAGGAGGCTTGCTTTCAAATCCAGCTGCGACTCGCTGCAGCCCACGGCCGGTGTTCGAAACCTGGCGGCTCCAGGGGTTCACCCAGCCTCTAGGAAATTGGCACCAGAGTTAACAGTAACACTATAGGGTAGATTAAGGAACGTCGCTGTAGCTACAGAGTTTCGTGCGGACGGCGACACAGGCGGACAGTTTCTAATCAGCTGTCCGGGCTGGTGGCAGAGCACTTATGGTTTGTAACCGTGTGCAATGACGCTGGTCCACATCTCCCGACCTTACCTTTTACCTTTTAGTGTGAAAGTTTAGAGGCAGAAGCGCTGGGCTTGATTTTCGAGAATTCCCTAGGGATGATGCTGTTATTAATTCAGGTGGGTGTGTGCTTCACCATGAAAGAAGCTTGCGGGCTTTTACGGCTCAGGTTAGAATTATAATTTTAAAGCAAGATTCTGGCGCTTTTGACTTTTCTTCAAGAAGAGTCTGACCAATGAGGTCATGGCAACAACCAAAGATGTAACATGGTTGCAGACACAGATCTTTACATATTTTCTTAGTGACCTAATAAGTATATTCATGAACATAAGAGATGGGCTGGGTCCGAAGACGAAGGTTGTGGTCTTTGAGGCGTTCAGGACTGACACATGTCAGTTTCACCTTCGTGCCAGTGTATGCAGGTGTGTAATGAAATGAGCGGGCATGATAGGCTTGCAGGCAAAGCTACCTGGAGGGCGGACGTGGCATGGACCGGGCTGAAATACCGATTGCTTTTTTAGAAATAAGACGTTTTCGAGAACCAAGCGATACCTGAATCTGCAACAATGACTAGACTGCAAGAACAGCGTGTTAAATCGGGATGTGGCCAGACAAGAGCAATATGTAAGAACCCAAAGAAGAATAAGAAACTAACACAGCACTGGTGCCGACAACCGCTTCACGCTGCGGGATTTACCGAGGAGGGGATCCAAGCACTTTTGGACTGAACGACTCGATGTACAATGAGGATAATCTGTCGAATAAATAACATTGTGATGAAAACGGGGATGTCCTCAAACTAATATTCAAGAGGGCTTGTAAGACTTGAGTAGAACAGTGCACTGGAATTCCACTGGCTTGTAGGACTTGAGCAGAGCAGTGCACTGGAATTCCACTGGCTTGTAGGACTTGAGCAGAGCAGTGCACTGGAATTCCACTGGCTTGTAGAACTTGCGCAGAGCAGTGCACTGGAATTCCACTCTGTCTAATTCGAAGTCAAGCAACGTCGGGCGTGGTTACTTCGACCCCAATGTGTTAGAGAAAGAAAGAAGCTGATGTTTGCAGTTAAGCAATGCTTAAAATTTAAATAGAAAATTATGGGTAAAGAGAGTTACAGCAGAAAAGATATGGCATATGAGGCAGAAAGGTTGTGTAAGAAACACTGGAAACGACAGGGGAAGAACATACAATTAGAGAAACTAGAATTTGCAGGAGATATTAATTTGCTAAGTAAGAGCCGATACCCGGAGAACATGTTGAAAATAAAACTGGATAAACTATTCGCTGTTCATTTAAAGATGATCTTTATCGCACATCAATCTCCTGAGTATGCTTCCAAGCGTTTCTAAGCTAACAACTCCTATTCTCCAATTTACCACTTGACACTCACACAGGGGAATCTTAGCGCAATGCACGTAGCTCCGTAGAATGGCGAGGATTCTGCAGACAGCAAACCAACAGAAAATCCCTTTTGAAAAACAAAAACAAAACAGAATTTGATCTTGGATGAAAAATAAAGAGAAATGTCTTGGCAACCACTGGTAATAACAGGTATAGGACAAAGAAGAGGGTGTTGTACTGGACACATCCTGAGAAGAAAACAGCAGAGAATCACCAAACAGGCACTAGAATGGGAAATAGGGGGACTGAGGAAGCAAGGACGTTCAAGGGAAACCTTAAAGCGAACGTTGGTGAGAGAGATCAAAGCTGCTGGACTGGATTCTGTCCATGATATTGAACTGACTGCACAGGATATAACAGAATGGATGAATAGCCTGCGAGCTCTATGTGACATACAATAGCACAACAAGGCAATGATGGTGCTGATGGTGTTGGTGCTGATGGTGTTGGTGCTGATGGAGGTGGTGGTGGTGATGGTGGTGCTGATGGTGGTGGTGGTAATGGTGGTGTTGCTGATGGTGGTGGTGGTAATGGTGGTGGTGCTGATGGTGGTGGTGGTAATGGTGGTGGTGCTGATGGTGGTGGTGGTAATGGTGGTGGTGCTGATGGTGGTGGTGGTAATGGTGGTGGTGCTGATGGTAATGGTGGTGCTGACCACCAACCCCCGTACGTCCACGAGAGAGTGCAGCCTAGGTCCCACGACTGCATGCAGCCTATCTACCACCCCCTGAATATTAGACTGTCCCGAGACCGGTGGATTTTCCCTGTTTGGGGTAGGATTATAATAAAGCACCTGTTTGTTTACATTTAAAAAAAGTAATTTCATGCAAGGACATGATTATTAACAGGTTGCATGACATCGATAAGGTTTTCACATTTGGAGAATGCTTCTGAAACAGACTATAACTTATTTAGGGAGCCGTTTTGAACGCCGAGAAAACTACTGTTGGAAAAAGCGTTAGATTCTACTTGTTTTTCTTGTCTTATTTCAGAACACATCGACCAGATTGAATATATCTAGGATGTGGTGTTGCACAAAGAAAGAGCCTGATCTTAACCCAGACCGTAAGCGACAGTTGTATTGTTGTTTGTTGTGTTTCTCATAGTTGATAATGTTAGCCTTTATCAGCCTGTCATGTCACCAGCCTTTTGTCTTGTGTACCGTCATTCAGTTCTGAAACATATTATCTGTCACAAGAACTTCTCCCTAACGGTGAACAGTAGGGACGTGACATTCTCAAATGTCATTCTGGCGTCCATTTGTAAGTGAACAGTGATTGTTTTTTCCTTCAAATTTCAACTTCTAACATTATTATTCACTTAGAGTTTGACAAAAATAGTTAATTATTAGTGCAGAGTGCATCTGTCTATTGGCATCTATTGGAGGGGACCAATAACTGGCATACACAAAAGCCATATCTGTAAAACGTTTGTGTACGCAAAACTCAAGTTTTGGAATATGACCAAAGTCCATAAGTGGACGAAAAACCAGAACTTTTCACCCACTCTACAGCGGATGAACTCTGACATGACTCCCTGTCTTTTCCCCCAGGAACAACCCAACGTCCGTGACGCCAACCTGTCAGATACAGTGTTTGTTACTCACTGCCTCTCCTTCCTTTCAGCTTCCCGATCTAGTTACCCACTTCTCATGACATGCCCAATGAACGTCGATCGTTTCTTTCTTATCGGGTTAGGTTAGTTGCGTATCATTTAGATGACGTTGCAGAACCAACCCCAACAGTCCCTGGTTGTTGTTTGGGTTTTCTAGGCAAATTTACGTCCAGTAGTTTACCATTGCCCCCTGATTGGTCGGCTTTCTTGATACCAATATCGAAACCAACGCAAGGGGCATGTCCCGTAACTGGGATCGAACCCGGCATCCCGGCATTACGAAGCGGTCGCATCGACTTAGCCACAGAGTCGACACCTCATACGGGTATTTAGGTTTATGTGTGAGTTATGTTCTGTTAAGTCACATGTATAACATTCTGTGCACACCGCGTGGGGCTCAGCCCCTCTGCATACAAGTTTGAGGGGGTGGGGGCCCTCAGCTCCCCCTTTATATAAACGGGAGGGGGGGGGGGGGGTGCCAGGCTTCACATGTTACGCGGCCTGTATTCTAGTCTTTGACTCCCCCGTGGAACCTCGATAACCAATGGGCCTCAGTCAAGACAAAGCTGTACGTTAAACCGTGAGATTTGGGCTGTACAAAAAAAAAAAAGAAATCACGGCTTTCACCCTCCTCATGAACCACTACCACCACCGCTGCCGTCGCGGCCGACATCGTCACCATTATTCCGCCATCATTATCACAACGATTACCACCACCACCATCATCATAATCACAACCACCACACCACTAGCATGACCATCATCATCATCATCACCACCACCACCACCATCACTACCCTCATCATCAGTATCATACCATCTCCATCACCATTACAACCACAGACATCATCATCATTCCTCAAGGGCCTTACCAAACGGGATGGTGGATGATGCACCCTTACATCAGGTAATTGTTCAGCAAAATGTTTGTGGTAAGTTTCACGACAAAACACAGCCAGGCATTTGCTCTGCTCGCCATCACGTAGAATTATGGATGTGTGTGTGTATGTATATATATTATATAAAGCTGTATTATTTCGTGCCTTATTTTATGTTCTGACGAGAGAGAGAGAGAGAGAGAGAGAGAGAGAGAGAGAGAGAGAGAGAGAGAGAGAGAGAAACAAAGAAAGAGAGAGAGAGAAAATATTAAAAAGGGATAAAAACTGGTAGCAGTTCTTTTTGTCATTACTTTACTCGTCTTGTTTAATCAAACACACACACACACATACCCACACATATACACACACGCACACATACACACAAATACACACATACACACACATACACACACACACCAGCGCACACACAGAGACACACATAAACGGAGAGAGAGAGAGAGAGAGAGAGAGAGAGAGAGAGAGAGAGCATATGAAACAGAAAAATCATATTTCAGTCTATCTGTATGTCTGGCTCCCTGTTTGTCTCTCTGTCACAAGAACTTCCCCCTAATAGTGAACAGTAGCGACGGGACATTTTCAAATGTCATTCTGGTGGCCATTTGTAAATCAACCGGGCTGTTTTCAAATTTCAACTGTTAACATTATTATTCACCGAACGTTTGACAAAAAATGGTTAATTATTAGTGCAGAGTGCATCTGTCTGTAAAACGTATGTGTACGCAAAACTCAGTTTTGGAACATGACAAAGTCCAGAAGTGGACGAACAACCAGAAATTTTTATCCCAATATACAACCAACGAACGCTAAGAAAAATCCCTCTTATTTTCTGCAAGGAATTCCCCCCCCCCCCACCCCCCACCCTCAGGTTGATGTTTTTTTTTTTTAAATCCCCAACCATTATGGCGTTGATAATAGCGGAACGTTTCCAGTTTACAGGGTACGAGACTTGGTGTTAGACCTCTTCCTCTCCAGTGCCCTCCTGCCCTTTCTTCTTTTCTCCATTTATCGTGAAGTGTATTTGTAGTTATAATATGGCGTTATTTCTGCTAGATAACCTAATTGTTATAACATTTAATACTTAAAAGTACCCCTTCATGTGTACCAATATAAATGCGTTTGTAGAATTCTGTAGCGTTAGAATTCAAATTTGTCATCTTTATCATGAGATTAGGAGATCGTCGGCGGGGGAAAAATTGGGGGGGGGGGGGAGGGGGGGGAGGAGTTTCGTGCTTTGTGCGATGTTTTGTAGAATTTCCTTGTGGGGGTCACACACACACACACACACGCACACATATATAAACACACGCGCACACACACACGCACATAGATGTATATTTATAGAAACGTAAGTGCTGACAACTGTGGCAGTTGTCTCCTTATTATTTGACTTGTCTTGTTTAACTATCACCGACGCTTTGATTCCACACGCATACATTGAATTATCACTCGCACAGACTCACAGGCACGCACGCACTCACACGAGAGCTCTCTTTCTCTCTCTCGCTCACAGACACACACTTACACACACCTACCCACACACACATATTCCCACACACGCACACGTCTCAGATAGTTTCTGTCTCACCAGTTCACCACCCCTCGGTAATTAACCCGGTCCACAAATGCTGGATGTGAGTCGGATGTGTTAGCCGAAAGGTGCAAATATCGCAGCCATGCGGTAAACAGCCACAATGCAATCACATCTACAGATGAACACAGAAGAACAAACCTGTCCGAATCTCCAGTGGTGCCATAAATCATGAAAAGTGTGCGTGTTAGCAGCTTTAACGACAAGAAGTATGAATTTGTATATATGTTACCGGGGCAACGACGAGTGAGTGACGTCCAACCCCACCTGGACCGCACAACGAACGATCAACACTCGGTGACACAAAGTACCATTATTCGGATGAGTATCACCCTGTTAAAGTTAGTTGCGCATCCTTTTCAGGACTTTGCAGAGCCAAACCCAGCATTTTTGGTGTTGTTGGTTTTCTAGGCAAATTCTATGTTTAGTAGTTTGCCATTGCTACTGAACGGTCAGCTCTTGGTACCACTGTCGAAACCAACGCAAGACAAATCGTCCGCAGCAGGGTTCGGACCGGGCACCTCGGCATTACGATACGCGTTCGGAACGCCAAAGGCAATCCGGCAGCAGCTAAAAAGATTTTAGAAACCCTGTATTCGATGTTATTCTATTAACTGTGTAAGTGTCAACAGATCTGATAGCAAGAGAAGAAGTAAGAGCGTGAACGTATGTTTACAAGACTTGTGTGTGAGCCTTAGAAGGACACATTGGAACAACAATGATGCAGCAGTTAAAAACATTTTGGCAACCGGCATGTTCGATATTGTTGCGTTAACTGTGTACGTTCTTCCCCCGACACTTCGATGAGGTACAAGGTGCAAGAGAGAAGAAGAAGAAGAAGAAACTGTGTACGCATCAACAGATCTGATGGCAAGATAGAAATAAGAGCGTGTACATATGTTTAAAAGACTGTAAGCCTTAGAGGGATTTATCTGAAGGACTACGATGCAGCGGTTAAGAATATTTTGGCAACCACTATATTCGATATTAAACTGTGTACGTATCTGTAGATCTGAGGGCGAAATAGAAACAGAATGTGTTCATGTGTTTACAAGATTATGCGTGAGCCTCAGAATGATACATGTGGAGATCCGATGGCAGGACAGGAATGAGAATGTGTGTTTATATTTAAATGACTATGTGTGAGCCTTTTGATAACAAGAATGAGATGTGAATGTATGTGCGTGTTAGCATAGCTTACTCGGTTGATCCATACAAAGATCTTCTGCAAACTACGGGAAAAAAGGGGGTGGGGGAGTTTTAGTTGTTTGTCTACTTTTGGACTCTAGTTCAGTTCCAGAGCCTGAGTATTGCGTGCACATCCGTTCTTCAGATCTGTCTTTTTTGGTATGCTGACTGCTGGTTCCTTGCCTCTCATGCAGCAGATGCACTCCGACTTCGAAGTAAGTTCCTAATTAGTCGATATTTACGACATTCTTTTGGAAAGCCAGTGTGTCTGTTCTCGTTTTCCCAACCATAAAAGGGCCCCGGAGCCTAAACCGGGGACCTGAGAGACACGTCAGGAGACAATAGAGAAGCACATCATTGAAGCCTAAGAACCCCAAGTTACTCAATAAAGCATAGCTGCGATTGACCAACCAGCAGTTAGTTGTGCTGAAAGTCAAAGGTAATTATTTGAACGGCAGTTTCACATTCATCATCGGCGACTGGCTCGCCCATTGGCTGGCGTTTTGTTTGGGTCTGTCTCCTTTGTTGGCATCAACACCGCACGAGTCCTTTTCAGGACTCTGGGTAGCTTGTAATGCTTAGCCATTTTACATGGCGCACAAAATCTAGTCACAATTATAACCTAAAGCTCCCCCTTCCGGTATGCTGGTTGAACGTGACCATTTTGTAAACTTCTTATTTCTTTTTTAGCAGAGAAACGGAAACGAACAGTTTGGTATCATACCTTCGAGTCTAGTCTCGTAAATTGATAGCCCAGTCTGTACTCTGTGGGTTAAAGTTGGAGGTGGAAGTTGAGAGGATCGACTCTCTCTCTCTCTCTCTCTCTCTCTCTCTCTCTCTCTCTCTCTCTCTGCAGAAAAGCTAGTCACCTTCCGAGAGCATCGCATAAAACACGCACACTGTAGCTCTGGCGACGATCCCCGAGGGTCTTCCGTAAATATTGCATTCGTGAATATAACGATGCAGTTGTGAAACGAACCCACCACGTGGCTGCTGTTGTCAGTATCCCCCCTGCAGCCTCTGTTGCCAAGACATACCCTGGTACCAGTTTAGGACTAGGTCATCTTGAGAGTCAGATCGGTTTTGAAATCAATCATGGTGCGTTTTTCATCCAAAAGACCTTCGGGCCGATTTTGTATTTGTTTGTCTAGTACAGTGGCTCTTAACCTTCCTAATGCGTCGACTCTCTAATGCAGTTCCTCATGCTGTGGCGATCCCACACCATACAGTTATTTTCGCTGCTACTTCGTAACTTCAGTGAAGATGTGTTTTTCCGTGAAAGGGTCGTTCGACCCAAAAACTGAACGCTACCTACAGGTTGAGAACCTCTGATCTATTAACTATTCGGGCTTCACAGTCATATGTTGAAATTAGTTCTATGTCATTATCATAATCTGTCAGTGTTTTCTGTAATTACTGGTGGGTGGGAAGTGGGGGGGGGGGGGGTGAGGGGGTGGCCTATAAGCATGAGGATTATTGGCCGCATGTCTAACGGTTCTATATCATCATCATGTGGCAGATACTATGCAGAACGTCGCTCTCATCACGGTCTGCCTGAAAAAGTCTCTCGCCAGCTCTCCCGCCCTCATGTACTTTACGTTCATTTTCAAGGAATCACTTGTATCATGTGCTCATCTTCGTGTTGGTCGACCCCTGCCTCTCCTTCCTGGTGCCATACTTCTACTTTTTTTCTCAATGGGAAAATAAACTCTTCACCGACTGCTGAAGATAAGTCATAGCGCTTAAGGGAATGTCCTGTGTGTTGTGATGTCAGTCCTTATCTGAAGACCCAACATTATCTCAAACATAGCAATAAGTGAACTTTGCGACCAGAGAGCCATTATCAGCACATCACATGAATGTACAGTACCACAAGTGCTAATAAGAATACACACAAATCACTTAACCGATGTATCGCCGAGAGAAATCACATATTTTCCTTGCACGTTGAATCTCTGACACGTGCGTGACCGCCGGAAATGAATATAAACTCGTTAGCTGAGATTGGAAACGGCGAAAACTATCTTTGTAAGCCAAAACGTTCGTTAGCTGTGTCATTAGTTAGCTGAAGTATTTTTGTATTTCCAGCTTCCTAGATTTAAGCTCATGTAGTTGCAAATCCTTTACAACAACGTTCTTCAACTTTTTTACATCTGTGGACCGGGAAAATAGAATGAGTATATATTTACAGGTTAGGTAATCTCTCCAAATAGAGTAGGTCACTTCTCATTCACAAGTTTGTTGGGCGGTCGACTTTCCTGAAGGTTACGGATGTGTCCCGCTCTGTTGTTGGTTTTCTATGATGTCATGCATTTACGTTTTCATTCCGAGAAAGAAAATGCCTGTGACATAGGTTGGAGCGCTGTCTTAGGGGGGGGGGGGGGGGGGGGGGGGGAGGGGAGTTGTATTAGGATCAATTTCTCCATGTTTTTGAAGTGTTGAAAGCGCTTGCGTGCTATAAGATACAAGACGCGATTTTAACGGCTTTGCAGCATTGCGGAATACCCCCGTAACCTTGTGCGAAGATGACAGGTTCAGGAACTACCAATCAAAAGTGAGCTAGTGTGTATATGGGTGGGGCGTGGGGAGATCGTTACTTTTACCTATTTACAATTATAAGGTAAACACACATCTAGTTTTTTTTTGGGGGTTGGGGGGGGGGGGTGGGCTGATTTACGGTATATGAAAAAACAAACACTGATTCAAATCATACAATAAGTGTGTTTACAGTAAATGCAGTGACGCGAACTTTGCAAAACATCAAATCGCACATATTTTAGCGGCAATCCTTGCGATAAACCAAGGTGCATGTATTTTGAATAGTGAGTTGGATACATGACGTACTGTCATAAACTCATTTGAATAATTTAAATTCGAATCGTAGGTGTTCCACTCTCAGGTGGGCAGTCTCCTGTATTAGCCTTCTGTGAGATAGAGATAAACACAATATTTCGTTTTATGTGGGATAGGCTGTCAGAATAATCACTACAAAATGCTGCTCCGGTGAAATGATTTCAAAAACAAACTTTACGCTTACGATTGAAAGTTAATGATTTGTGTCAATTACTGTATATTCGTCGGCTCTGTGGCTAAGTCGATGCGAACGCTTCGTAATGCCAGGATGCCAGGTTTGATCCCAGCTGCGGGCCATGCGCCTTGCGTTGGTTTCGACAGTGGTATCAAGAAAGCCGTCCGTTTAGAGAGCAATGGCAAACTATTGGACTTAAATTTGCCTAGAAAAACCACACAACAGCCAGTGTCTGTTGGGGTTGGTTCTGCAACGTCCTTTTAAGGATACACAACTAACCTTAATTGTATATTCAATTTTTGTAAAGGGGCCCACAAATTGTTAGTGCAACAAAGATGCAAGAAATTCACCGTTGGAAGAAGACAAAAGCACCTGTGCAATAGTTAATTATAAATTCATAAGGACGTAGGATGTCTAAGGCCTCACGCATAAATTCGCGGTAATCGTTCATGAGTTTTTGTGAAAGTTTCAGGCCACGGCTTTTGGAAAGGACGATACTAAAATGTTAGGGGTCGAGATGCGGGTGGTAAGGTCAGAGCACATGTTTATACAGGTTATTCCTCTTACGCTGACAAATGTACTTCTCGGTAAATTGTACGCCCGTCTCCCCGTTTTCACACCGCTACACACTAGCTCGCTTCTGATTGGACGAACTACAGCCTACCTCACTTCTGATAGGTCGACATAGAGCGATCCGACTTACACACAGGTGACGATGGTATTCCGCACTCGCGCTGATACCGCGTGTTGTATATTTCACCATGCCAGAGCTTTTAACACTCTAAAACACACAACCCCTCCCCCTCTTCCTATAGAGAGTGACAACGCCTATGTCACAGGCCGTCTCTTTCTCGGAAATAAAAACGTGAATGCCAGACAACAACAGACTGCGACACCCATAACCTCGACCAGGGTAGACTAGTCCAACCAACTTATCAATGGAGTTGACCAACAACCGGTGGTGTGCAAATGGGGAGACCATTGTATAAATAACCGTGCTTCTCAAATTCGCCTCCGCGTCATTCTAAACCACTCAACAATTTAGCTAGCTCTGTGTAAAAGTTTTAAAAGGTTAGTTGCGTATCTTTTACAGGACGTTGCAGAATCAACCCCAGCAGCTCCTGGCGGTTGTGTGGTTTCTGTAAGCAAATTCACGTCCAGTAGTTTGCCATTGCTTACTGGACGGTCGGCCCCCTGCTATCACTGTCGAAACCAACGCAAGGCCCATGGCCAGCAGCTGGGATCGAACCCGGCACCCATGCATTACGAAGCGTTCACATCGACTTAGCCACACAGCCGACAGCTCTATGTAAACAATAACGAAAACCACTATTCAGTGGCATGATCATGCTGGAGTTGTCCAGACCGTCTGCTATGACGCTCTGTCGACGACTGTCCTTAGAAAGTTCACAACCTGGGTTCACTTCCCTTCCTTCAGCTAATTCACGTGGCTTCTGTGGATTTGGTGCACACCATGACAGCTGTTGTTTGTTTTAGTATCCAGAAGCCATGAGTTGTGAACCCTTAGGCTCGGTATTATGGATATCGCAACCTTTCGGCCTTGATTCCATTGTAAATACCGTAAATCTGGGAGAAATGTGGCTTTTCTGCCTACTTCCGGGAGTGAACCCGGACCACGAGGAGTTCGTCACCCGGTCACCGCACAATCCGGTTTAACCAACTACGCTAGAGGGCCGGGCACACTATGACAGTTACTTGTAGAGTGCTTTTCTCTGGTGGTCCCACTTTCACCCGATCTCCATCCATAGCATGATCGTGACATCATTTTACGATCACTGACTTCCTAGATAGTTCGAGTTAGTTGCGTATCCTTTACAGGACGTCGCAGAACCACCCTCAGCATTTTTTTACTGTTGTGGTTTTTCTAGGCGAATTTATGTCCAGTAGTTTGCCATTATTGCTTGACTTCCTAGATAATTTGGCGTAATTGTAGCACCGACTACGAGCTCTTTGCTTTTGGTTTTTATTATTGTTTCTTCTTCCGCAAGCGACCAACTAACCTTGTTCCGAATTCGACCGCGGATCCCTGTCCGAGTGTCCGAATTGTTATGAGCATGACCTATGACAACAGCTCACAGTGTGTCACAGTCCTTTCCCTCCATGTCAAAGCAGACAGACAGACAGACAAAGCACCCCCGCAACATAAGGTCGTTGTTTGTTTCCATTCAGGGAAAGCAGCAGAAAAAACGCCGAAGGATAGTACAGGAAGCAACGAGCCGATACCAGCTGAAAAAGGTGAGTCCAAAGTATGTTATTTCGTAAAGTTGTCGTTATGTGTCGGCTCTGTGGCTAAGTCGATGCGAACGCTTCGTAATGCCGAGATGCCGGGTTCAATCCCAGCTGCGGACCACGCGCCTTGCGTTGGTTTCGATAGTGATATCAAGAAAGCCGACAGTCCAGAAAGTGACAAACTACTGGACGTAAATTTGCCTAGAAAAACCACACAACAGCGAGGGGCTGTTGGGGTTGGTTCTGCAACGTCCTGTAAAGGATACGCAACTAACCTGTTGTTTTGTGGCATCTTTTGGTCTTCCCAGACGATGGATATGTTTTGTCGTAGAGAGGCCTGCCATTCGAATGTATGATTGACAAAACCCAGTCGCGTTCTCATCCCCATAGCACAAAGCCTTGTTGTAAGACAGGGTATTGTCCATACAGCAGTGTTTCCCAAACTGTGCGCCGCGGCGTCCAGGGAAGCCGCGACCTCTACACATGAGCTCCGCGAAATATTCGAAGATAGACGAGTTTTTTTTTTTTTTAAATCTCCCACATACGAATAGTCAAAACTTTTACTTAGGTTAGGACGCCCGGTGGGAAAATGTAAATTGAAAAAAAAAGGCGCCGCGACTGAGAACAGTTTGGGAAACACTGCCATACTACATGATCCATCCTTCGGCCTGCCTTGTTTACTGTAAAGCATTGGTTCTTAACCTTCCTAAAGCCGCGCCCCTTTAATACAGTTTCACATGTTGTGGCGACCTTTAAATACAGTGCCTCATGTTGTGTCGACTCCCAACTATACAGTTATTTTCGTTGCTACCTCATAACTTAATTCAGTATGTGTTTTCCGATGGTCTTGGGCGACCCTTGTGAAAGGTTCGTTCGACCCACAAGTTAAGAACCGATGCCCTAAAAGAAAGGTAATAATACGTTTATCTTCCACACCATCGTGCATATAGAGCAACTGGGGCTAGACCTATGTTTTATAATACCAATCGGCACTCGGTAGCTGATGTAAACACAATCACACCGGCCGCCTTTACTTCTAAGGAGTTACCTGGTACCCATTAAGGGCTGAGTAAACCTGGGAACCAAGGTCGTTTATGAAAGAAAAATGTCCGGCCTCGTCCAGGACCCGAACCCACGACCTTAAGATCCGCAGGCGAGCATCTAACCGCTACACCACGGCGGCCTCTGTTTGGAGCAGAGCATGCTGCGAAAGCTGCCGGATAGAACAGGGCTTTGTCGGAGCTTCCCGTGTATGTAGATCAGCTGTCAACCAAGAGCCTGGTCTAATCTACCGTAACGTTAGGTTTTTAAGGTGCATTTCCTCTTCCTAGGATGAAGTTTGCAAAGTAAGTCGTGTGCTTCCTTCTATATCACCACCACCATCGTTATCATCATCATCATCTTAATCATCATCATCATCAGTTATCAGATCATTTGTAGAACGATGCTCCTAACGCAGTCCGCCACAGCACAGAGCTTCCCTTGTATGTAGATCAGCTGTCAACCAAGAGCCTGGTCTAATCTACCGTAACGTTAGGTTTTTATGTTGTATTTCCTCTTCCTAGGATGAAGTTTGCAAAGTAAGTCGTGTACTTCTATATCACCACCACCATCGTTATCATCATCATCATCATAATCATCATCATCATCATCATGTTATCAGATCAAATGTAGAACGATGCTCCTAACGCAGTCCGCTACAGCACGGTGTCTTTTCGATTCGACCAGTATTCTTCGAGTATTTTCGTGACCAAAGTTGTATTTCCAACGTTTTGTCTACCATCCTGCTGGTCGACCCCTGCCTCTTCTTCCAGAAGCCATAGAGCAACGTCATTTGGTCATATGCTGGGTGAGAATAGGAGAGGAAGGCAGGAACAGATGCAGGGGAAGTCTCAGTCAACAAATAACTTCTAAATAACTTCCTCAGCAGTATAATTTTCCTTAAGATATAACAGAATTGCATCTTCTATGGAAAGCGTAATTGGTATATTGTGTTCTGGTTTATAGCCATGTTGGGATATCTGCAACTTTGGCCCAACACATCCGTTTCCAGTAAATCTCTAATTAGTCGCCTTATACGACATGCTTGTTAAGAAGCAGTGGGTCTCTACTCCCCTCTCCCCGTCCTCGTCCTCAAACTGGGTTCCGGAACACGAAGAGCAACAGCATTTAAACCAGGGAAAAGCTAGCGCAAAAAGTTAGATGTGTCGACCCAAATGCAAACTATTGAAGCTGTGCTGTAAACAGGCACACAGCAATGACATCCAAAAAAAAACAAAAACAAAAAACAAGGAAGAGTTGAGACAGCGGACGAACGATAACAAAGAAGAATCAGCGGAGGACCTTAATTGCCAGTGTGTCTGCTCCAGGCTAGTTTTAAATATTGAAGAATCAATTTGCATGTCTTGTTGCGTGTAGGGTATATATACGTCGACAGGGGCACGGAGAACTAAGGGCTCCACAACCTACTCCCACCCCTTCTCCACCCTTAGAACATTTATCAGAGGGCTAATGGGCCTTCCTAACCAAGTAGAGAATTCAATTTTTGAGTAATTGTTTGTTTACACATTTCATATAATGTGACCTATATTCTTATATTTGGGAGCAGACGCGGTGTGATGACCCTGCTTTGCATGGTCTCCGCGAGTACATTGTGGCAAGCAGAAAGTCCGTGCTACAAGTGGCCGCTGGAGTAAGCGAGGGAAAGCCTGAGCTAGCCTCCTGGTCAGTTGGTTACCAGATGTCGTGGAAGACAGTTGTGATTAATAGAAGATGTAGGTCTTATGTCGCGCGAATGAACCGTATTTGAATATGTCGCAAGCGATGAAAGTGTGAATAATTGTTGGAGCATGTATAAATCAGAAAAAAACTGATAGCATGAACAAGGAAGCTGAGCGGTGTTTGTGTTGTCAACCCTAGACGTTAGAGCAGTGCAAGTTATGTTGTAGAAATCATCCAGAGAGTGAATCGTGGCGAAAGACAATATGTAGTGAGCCACGACACACCCTAAGCTTCAGGACTCATTCCAAATTCATTCCACGCGGCTAGACGCTCGCCTGCAGATCGGAAGGTTGTGGGTTCGGTTCTGGACTTTTATTCTTTCTTCTTCTTCTTCTTCTTCTTCTTCTTCTTCTTCTTCTTCTTCTTCTTCTTCTTCTTCTTCTTCTTCTTCTTCTTCTTCTTCTTCTTCTTCTTCTTCTTCTTCTTCTTCTTCTTCTTCTTCTTCTTCTTCTTCTTCTTCTTCTTCTTCTTCTCTTCTTCTTCTTCTTCTTTCTTCTTCTTCTTCTTCTTCTTCTTCTTCTTCTTCTTCTTCTTCTTCTTCTTCTTCTTCTTCTTCTTCTTCTTCTTCTTCTTCTTCTTCTTCTTCTTCTTCTTCTTCTTCTTCTTCTTCTTCTTCTTCTTCTTCTTCTTCTTCTTCTTCTTCTTCTTCTTCTTCTTCTTCTTCTTCTTCTTCTTCTTCTTCTTTCTTCTTCTTCTTCTTCTTCTTCTTCTTCTTCTTCTTCTTCTTTCTTCTCTTCTTCTTCTTCTTCTTCTTCTTCTTCTTCTTCTTCTTTCTTCTTCTTCTTCTTCTTCTTCTTCTTCTTCTTCTTCTTCTTCTTCTTCTTCTTCTTCTTCTTCTTCTTCTTCTTCTTCTTCTTCTTCTTCTTCTTCTTCTTCTTCTTCTTCTTCTTCTTCTTCTTCTTCTTCTTCTTCTTCTTCTTCTTCTTCTTCTTCTTCTTCTTCTTCTTCTTCTTCTTCTTCTTCTTCTTCTTCTTCTTCTTCTTCTTCTTCTTCTTCTTCTTCTTCTTCTTCTTCTTCTTCTTCTTCTTCTTCTTCTTCTTCTTCTTCTTCTTCTTCTTCTTCTTCTTCTTCTTCTTTCACTTCTTCTTCTTCTTCTTCTTCTTCTTCTTCTTCTTCTTCTTCTTCTTCTTCTTCTTCTTCTTCTTCTTCTTCTTCTTCTTCTTCTTCTTCTTCTTCTTCTTCTTCTTCTTCTTCTTCTTCTTCTTCTTCTTCTTCTTCTTCTTCTTCTTCTTCTTCTTCTTCTTCTTCTTCTTCTTCTTCTTCTTCTTCTTCTTCTTCTTCTTCTTCTTCTTCTTCCTCTTCTTCTTTTTCTTCTTCTTCTTCTTTTTCGAGTTCGGTTTCGTATGTTTAGATCAGACCATCAGGTTGGTTGCCTCTATTAACTCGAATGTCAGTAGCAGGTCCTTCATGGTTCCCTATAGCTTGCTCTGCACACTTTGCTCTTGAGACCAGGTGTATTTTCGAAGTTGCAGGTAGACTGGGCAGGTTTATAAAATGTGCTCTAGTGTTTATGGTCTTGTTTGACAGGCACACTGTGGGGACTGTACAATCTTTATTTTATGCACGCGGTAGTTGAGTCTGCATTGTCCTATTCGTAGACGGAAAAGTGTTGTATGTGCTTTCGGTTGGGTTTGCTGGTGGGGTCTTGTGGATGTTTACTATTAGTTTGTTCTCTCCACAATTCCTTGTATTTTTCCCTGATAAGTGCTCGAGGAAAAAAAAAAATTAAACCCTGCAAAATTGTTTTTCTTTGCGACTGCATGTCAGTCCTCCAGGCGACTCATAGGGATCCACAGAGAACTGACCCATCAGCTAAACAAACTCACAGAAAACAATCAAATCGTTCTCCAGTGGATCCCGGCTCACTGCGGCATACCAGGAAATGAGTTAGCAGACACATTTGCTAAAAATAGAATAAGGAGAAACACTCATACATTGTCGTTAGCAGAAATCAGAACACAGAACTTTTCCCCCAAAAATTACCTTGCCTTCCAGGTCGACTCAGCTTTGAGTGGGTACCAGGTGCAGTCCTGGGAAGTAAAGACGGCCGGCGTGATGCTGACCACATCACCCACCAAACGCCGTTTGGCCTATAAAATATAGGTCTAGGCCTTTATACCCAATACGCCTGAAAGGCGTGGAAAAGGGTCATTTACTTTTTAGTTTGCATATTTGCAAATATTTGATTGCAAATCAACATATTATTATTACACAGTTGAACAAGGTTATGCCCGTAGGATCTCTCCCCCCCCCCCCCTAATTGTTTAACCTCAGTCGGTTTATAATTACATTTATATTTTAAGGCTATTTTTTAGTATTTTTTTTTTTTTGAGTTCAGGTCAACTTTTTCAGTTCAACCTTAAAAAAGCGGTTGGCGTAATACATTGTAGTTTACAGCTAGGCTGAAATATGTGCGCCTTTCGTCTCAGCAAATGAGATTTAAGAAAACCGCTTTATAGTCGCCTTTACGACATGCTTATTCGCGTGGCAGTAGGTCTAATCACCATCCACTCCGCCCCCCCCCAAAAATTGAGCCGTGAAACACACACGTGCATACTTGTTTACCCGCTGAGTTGGAAATTAGCACTGCCACTAGTAGTAGCAGCAACAGATGTAGTGGTAGCAGCAACAGGAGTGGTGGTAGCAGCAATAGGAGTGGTGGTAGCAGTAACAGGAGTAGTGGTAGCAGCAACAGGAGTAGTGGTAGCAGCAGCAGGAGTAGTGGTAGCAGCAGCAGGAGTAGTGGTAGGAGCAACAGGAGTGGTGGTAGCAGCAACAGGAGTAGTGGTAGCAGCAACATGAGTAGTGGTAGCAGCAACATGAGTAGTGGTAGCAGCAGCAACAGGAGGAGTGGTGGTAGCAACAGGAGTGGAAGCAGCAACATGAGTAGTAGCAGCAACAGGAGTAGTGGTAGCAGCAACATGAGTAGTGGTAGCAGCAACAGGAGTGGTAGCAGCAACAGGAGTGGTAGCAGCAACACGAGTAGTGGTAGCAGCAACAGGAGTGGTAGCAGCAACAGGAGTGGTGGTAGCAGCAACACGAGTAGTGGTAGCAGCAACAGGAGTGGTAGCAGCAACAGGAGTGGTAGCAGCAACAGGAGTGGTGGTAGCAGCAACACGAGTAGTGGTAGCAGCAACAGGAGTGGTAGCAGCAACAGGAGTGGTAGCAGCAACAGGAGTGGTAGCAGCAACAGGAGTGGTGGTAGCAGCAACACGAGTAGTGGTAGCAGCAACAGGAGTGGTGGTAGCAGCAACAGGACTGTGGTAGACGCAAAACGAGTAGTGGTAGCAGCAACACGAGTGGTGGTAGCAGCAACACGAGTAGTGGTAGCAGCAACACGAGTAGTGGTAGCAGCAACACGAGTAGTGGTAGCAGCAACAGGAGTGGTAGCAGCAACAGGAGTGGTAGCAGCAACAGAAGTGGTGGGTAGCAGCAACAGGGAGTGGTGGTAGCAGCAACAGGAGTGGTAGCAGCAACAGGAGTGGTAGCAGCAACAGGAGTTATGGTAGCAGCAACAGGAGTAGTGGTAGCAGCAACAGGAGTAGTGGTAGCAGCAGCAGGAGTGGTAGCAGCAACAGGAGTGGTAGCAGCAACATGAGTAGTGGTGGCAGCAACATGAGTAGTGGTAGCAGCAACATGAGTAGTGGTAGCAGCAACATGAGTAGTGGTAGCAGCAACATGAGTGGTAGCAGCAACAGGAGTGGTAGCAGCAACATGAGTAGTGGTAGCAGCAACATGAGGAGTGGTAGCAGCAACATGAGGAGTGGTAGCAGCAACAGGAGTGGTAGCAGCAACAGGAGTGGTAGTAGCAGCAACAGGAGTAGTGGTAGCAGCAACAGGAGCAGTGGTTGCAGCAACAGGGGTAGTGGTAGCAGCAACAGGAGTAGTGGTAGCAGCAACAGGAGTAGTGGTAGCAGCAACAGGAGTGGTGGTAGCAGCAACAGGAGTAGTAGCAGCAACAGGGGTAGTGGTAGCAGCAACAGGAGTAGTGGTAGCAGCAACAGGAGTGGTGGTAGCAGCAACACGAGTAGTGGTAGCAGCAACAGGAGTAGTAGCAGCAACACGAGTAGTGGTAGCAGCAACAGGAGTGGTAGCAGCAACAGGAGTGGTAGCAGCAACAGGAGTGGTGGTAGCAGCAACACGAGTAGTAGTAGCAGCAACAGGAGTGGTAGCAGCAACAGGAGTGGTAGCAGCAACAGGAGTGGTAGCAGCAACAGGAGTGGTGGTAGCAGCAACACGAGTAGTGGTAGCAGCAACAGGAGTGGTAGCAGCAACAGGACTGGTAGACGCAAAACGAGTAGTGGTAGCAGCAACACGAGTGGTGGTAGCAGCAACACGAGTAGTGGTAGCAGCAACACGAGTAGTGGTAGCAGCAACACGAGTAGTGGTAGCAGCAACAGGAGTGGTAGCAGCAACAGGAGTGGTAGCAGCAACAGGAGTGGTGGTAGCAGCAACAGGAGTGGTGGTAGCAGCAACAGGAGTGGTAGCAGCAACAGGAGTGGTAGCAGCAACAGGAGTTATGGTAGCAGCAACAGGAGTAGTGGTAGCAGCAACAGGAGTAGTGGTAGCAGCAACAGGAGTAGTGGTAGCAGCAGCAGGAGTGGTAGCAGCAACAGGAGTGGTAGCAGCAACATGAGTAGTGGTGGCAGCAACATGAGTAGTGGTAGCAGCAACATGAGTAGTGGTAGCAGCAACATGAGTAGTGGTAGCAGCAACATGAGTGGTAGCAGCAACAGGAGTGGTAGCAGCAACATGAGTAGTAGCAGCAACATGAGTAGTGGTAGCAGCAACATGAGGAGTGGTAGCAGCAACAGGAGTGGTAGCAGCAACAGGAGTGGTAGCAGCAACAGGAGTGGTAGTAGCAGCAACAGGAGTAGTGGTAGCAGCAACAGGAGTAGTGGTAGCAGCAACAGGGGTAGTGGTAGCAGCAACAGGAGTAGTGGTAGCAGCAACAGGAGTAGTGGTAGCAGCAACAGGAGTGGTGGTAGCAGCAACAGGAGTAGTAGCAGCAACAGGGTTTATGGTAGCAGCAACAGGAGTAGTGGTAGCAGCAACAGGAGTAGTGGTAGCAGCAACAGGAGTGGTGGTAGCAGCAACAGGAGTGGTGGTAGCAGCAACAGGAGTGGTGGTAGCAGCAACAGGAGTAGTGGTAGCAGCAACAGGAGTGGTGGTAGCAGCAACAGGAGTGGTGGTAGCAGCAACAGGAGTAGTAGCAGCAACAGGGTTTATGGTAGCAGCAACAGGAGTGGTGGTAGCAGCAACAGGAGTGGTAGCAGCAACAGGAGTGGTAGCAGCAACAGGAGTTATGGTAGCAGCAACAGGAGTAGTGGTAGCAGCAACAGGAGTAGTGGTAGCAGCAGCAGGAGTGGTAGCAGCAACAGGAGTGGTAGCAGCAACATGAGTAGTGGTGGCAGCAACATGAGTAGTGGTAGCAGCAACTTGAGTAGTGGTAGCAGCAACATGAGTAGTGGTAGCAGCAACATGAGTGGTAGCAGCAACAGGAGTGGTAGCAGCAACATGAGTAGTAGCAGCAACATGAGTAGTGGTAGCAGCAACATGAGGAGTGGTAGCAGCAACAGGAGTGGTAGCAGCAACAGGAGTGGTAGCAGCAACAGGAGTGGTAGTAGCAGCAACATGAGTAGTGGTAGCAGCAACAGGAGTAGTGGTAGCAGCAACAGGGGTAGTGGTAGCAGCAACAGCAGTAGTGGTAGCAGCAACAGGAGTAGTGGTAGCAGCAACAGGAGTGGTGGTAGCAGCAACAGGAGTAGTAGCAGCAACAGGGTTTATGGTAGCAGCAACAGGAGTAGTGGTAGCAGCAACAGGAGTAGTGGTAGCAGCAACAGGAGTGGTGGTAGCAGCAACAGGAGTGGTGGTAGCAGCAACAGGAGTAGTGGTAGCAGCAACAGGAGTGGTGGTAGCAGCAACAGGAGTGGTGGTAGCAGCAACAGGAGTGGTAGCAGCAACAGGAGTAGTGGTAGCAGCAACAGGAGTGGTGGTAGCAGCAACAGGAGTAGTGGTAGCAGCAACAGGAGTAGTGGTAGCAGCAACAGGAGTAGTGGTAGCAGCAACAGGAGTAGTGGTAGCAGCAGCAGGAGTGGTAGCAGCAACAGGAGTGGTAGCAGCAACATGAGTAGTGGTGGCAGCAACATGAGTAGTGGTAGCAGCAACATGAGTAGTGGTAGCAGCAACATGAGTAGTGGTAGCAGCAACATGAGTGGTAGCAGCAACAGGAGTGGTAGCAGCAACAGGAGTGGTAGCAGCAACATGAGTAGTAGCAGCAACATGAGTAGTGGTAGCAGCAACATGAGGAGTGGTAGCAGCAACAGGAGTGGTAGCAGCAACAGGAGTGGTAGCAGCAACAGGAGTGGTAGTAGCAGCAACAGGAGTAGTGGTAGCAGCAACAGGAGTAGTGGTAGCAGCAACAGGGGTAGTGGTAGCAGCAACAGGAGTAGTGGTAGCAGCAACAGGAGTAGTGGTAGCAGCAACAGGAGTGGTGGTAGCAGCAACAGGAGTAGTAGCAGCAACAGGGGTAGTGGTAGCAGCAACAGGAGTGGTGGTAGCAGCAACAGGAGTGGTGGTAGCAGCAACAGGAGTAGTGGTAGCAGCAGCAGGAGTGGTAGCAGCAACAG
This sequence comes from Candidula unifasciata, assembly GCA_905116865.2. Classification (NCBI taxonomy): domain Eukaryota; kingdom Metazoa; phylum Mollusca; class Gastropoda; order Stylommatophora; family Geomitridae; genus Candidula; species Candidula unifasciata. Next base: position 318,447 of record CAJHNH020000200.1, on the reverse strand, counting down.
GAGTGGTGGCAGCAACATGAGTAGTGGTGGCAGCAACATGAGTAGTGGTGGCAGCAACATGAGTAGTGGTAGCAGCAACATGAGTAGTGTTAGCAGCAACATGAGTGGTAGCAGCAACAGGAGTGGTAGCAGCAACATGAGTAGTAGCAGCAACATGAGTAGTGGTAGCAGCAACATGAGTAGTGGTAGCAGCAACAGGAGTGGTAGCAGCAACGTGAGTAGTAGCAGCAACGTGAGTAGTGGTAGCAGCATCATGAGTAGTGGTAGCAGCAACAGGAGTGGTAGCAGCAACAGGAGTGGTAGCAGCAACAGAGGTGGTGGTAGCAGCAACAGGAGTGGTAGCAGCAACAGGAGTGGTAGTAGCAGCAACAGGAGTAGTGGTAGCAGCAACAGGAGTAGTGGTAGCAGCAACAGGGGTAGTGGTAGCAGCAACAGGAGTAGTGGTAGCAGCAACAGGAGTAGTGGTAGCAGCAACAGGAGTAGTGGTAGCAGCAACAGGAGTGGTGGTAGCAGCAACAGGAGTAGTAGCAGCAACAGTGGTAGTGGTAGCAGCAACAGGAGTAGTGGTAGCAGCAACAGGAGTGGTAGCAGCAACAGGAGTGGTAGTAGCAGCAACAGGAGTAGTGGTAGCAGCAACAGGAGTAGTGGTAGCAGCAACAGTAGTGGTGGTAGCAGCAACAGGAGTGGTGGTAGCAGCAACAGGAGTGGTGGTAGCAGCAACAGGAGTAGTGGTAGCAGCAACAGGAGTAGTGGTAGCAGCAACAGGAGTGGTGGTAGCAGCAACAGGAGTAGTGGTAGCAGCAACAGTAGTGGTGGTAGCAGCAACAGGAGTGGTGGTAGCAGCAACAGGAGTGGTGGTAGCAGCAACAGGAGTGGTGGTAGCAGCAACAGGAGTGGTGGTAGCAGCAACAGGAGTGGTGGTAGCAGCAACAGGAGTAGTAGCAGCAACAGGGGTAGTGGTAGCAGCAACTGGTGTAGTAGTAGGTGCTGCTGTTGCTGTTACTGTTGCTGTTGTTGTTGTTGTTGTTGTTGTTGTTGTTGTTGTTTTAGTAGTTTTGGTAGCATTGTTAGGCCATTGGCGTTCTGTAAAAACTCCCCAGGCGTCATCATGATATTGTTTACATGTATGTAGATAGCTCTGTATTTCCGAATCAGGTTGTGAAGCGCCGTTCTTTCAAGATGAGGAGGACAGGTCCACCCTCTTATTAAGTTAGTTAGTTGCGATGCTTTACAGGACGTTGCAGAACCAGCTCCAGCATTTTAGTGCTGTTGTCGAGTTTCTAGGCAAATGTTACGTTCAGTAGTTTGCCATAGCTTCCTTAACGATGAGCTCTCGGTACTACTGTCGAAACCAATGCAAGACAAATTGTCAGCAGCTAGGGTCAAACCCAGCACCCGGGCATTACGAAGCGCGTTCGCAACGTCTAAGCCACAGAGCCGACCCTCTTAATGAGCATTTAGTAAAAGGCTACTAACAAGGAGTTGCTAAAGTAGGATGTGTTTAGCCGAGAAGCACAGATATCGCAGCCAATCTGTAAATCACAAAATAACATGCAGTTATCATTTTAAGGGGTGATTCAGAGGAGGAGAAAGACAAAGAAGAAGAAGAAGAAGAAGAAGAAGAAGAAGAAGAAGAAGAAGAAGAAGAAGAAGAAGAAGAAGAAGAAGAAGAAGAAGAAGAAGAAGAAGAAGAAGAAGAAGAATGAGTAGAAAAAGAAAAAGAAGAAGAAAAAGTAGAAGCAGCAGCAGTAGTAAGTAGTAAGTAGTTTGTTTTCCAATCTGTCGCTCCATTTTTTTTGTCACCAGCCTGTCCATCAGTTATCCCTGCACCCATTGGGCGGCAAATGTTTCATTTAATTGAATTCACAGAATCCTAAAAAATCGACGGGAGATCGTTTAGGAAGTAATTCGCCAGAAAATGATAGCGTTAGTAAGTGTTATTTTGGTAAATGAGAGGTTAGGCCGTGCAGTGTGGTTTCGCAGACAGCACTCGGGAAAATCGATAAGGGTATGTTGCGAAACGATGAGCTAAAGGTTAGTTACAAAACGTTTTTTGCTTACCTTAAGTTACAGAGAGGTATGTTACAGTGCGGCCCTAAATCAAGAGGCTTACGTAGCGTGGGCTGTGTGTGTTCCGGTGCCCTATTCTAGGGAAAACAAGAATAGACCCACTGCCTACTCAAAAGCATGTCGTAAGAGTCAACTAATTGAGGGCTTTATTCAAAGTCGGAGCGCATCTGCCTGAGAGGCAAGGAGCCAGCAGCCTGCATACACATGAGTCAGATCTGTAAAACGGATGCACACGCAACACTCAGGTTCTGGAACAGGACTGCAGTCCAAAAGTGGATGAACAATCAGAACTTTCCGCCACAGTTTACAGCTGGCGAACGCAAAGAAGAAGAAGAAAACAAGATACCGTAAAAGGTGTACATACTGTACCTGCAGATTTTCTTTCGTTTTGGTCGAAGGTTCTATTAAAAGACTGTAAATTAATGGTAAGTTAATATAATATGGTTCTTTGATTTCATTAAGATGTTTGAAATCTTAAAAGGACCTCAGGATTATCCTTGCGTATTAAATGAAGTCTTGTTCTTCTGCTTTTGCCCTTTAAAGAATGCTGCATTGTGGTTTACCTCTAGGCTGCTGTATCTGCGTCTTTCGGCCCAACGTATCATATTTAATAATTAGCTATTTTTTAATGTTTTTATTTCCTCTTAATAACATTTCAAATCTTTGTTTGGTTCTTCTAAAAAACAAGGTAAACTTTTATACATAATCTCAAACTGACGGCTCTGATTGTATCCAAATAATATGTAAGCTTTTAGTTTAACAACTTCTCAACTTGGCCTACCCTTAACATCACCCACCCACCCACCGCTCGCTGCTTCCCATCTTTAAGGATGGTTGTCGACGCCTCTTGCATCCCAGACACACACACACACACACACACACACACACACACACACACACTCTCTCTCTCTCTCTCTCTCTCTCTCTCTCTTTCTCTCTCTCTCTCTCTCTCTCCCCCCGCTCCCCCCTCTTTCTCTCTCTCATTCTCTCGTACTCAAATAGTTAGTGGATGTTTATACTAAGCTACTTGGCGTTACTAGAATGGACTAATGGTTAAACTACACTGTGATGTAAGGATGCTACGTTCCTATGGAGTTTTTTTGTAAGAATGAAAACTGGCCGTTGAGTGGCATTCTTTTCAGTGTACTGAAGGGCTGGGGGAGAAGGGGCGTGGTGGTCTTGCCATAACTTAGTGATGGGGAAAGGGGGGGGGGGGGGGGAGGAAGCTGGCAAAAGTTGGAAACCATTGTCGTAGATCTGTGTGGAACCGGGAGTCCAAGTTACCAGATAAACTTGTTTAAGATGTTTATGCTAATCCCACATTTTTAACACGCCTGTGATGATGTACTTTCTATTATACTGGCATATGATGCTAGGCATATGTTTATAGACCAGTCAACAACTGTCTGATAATGTGGTCAAACATCGCGCTGGTCGTATTTACTTCCCCAAATATTTCCTGCTATCAATAAGCATGGGAGGCAAGGTCAGTTAGAAGAAATCCACCAGATGAGGATTTAAACCTAAGACCTTTTGTCGACAGACAGGCATCTAGCCACTATGCTACCCTGGCTTTCACTCTTCCACAGTGCATTTCAAAAATCGTGTCCTGACAATTTACTAAATATCTCGAAAACTCCTGTACGGATGAATACGAATTTTTGCACTTGGCCTTAGATTTACTATGTCCTTATGATTTTGTAATTTACAGTTGCACAGGTGCTGCTGTGTCTTGAAGCGGTAAATTTGTTCGATCTTTGATTAATCGGCGTGATGCTGACCACATCACCCATCTTGTACCGATTCGTCTATAAAATATAGGTCTAGCCCCATATGCACTATACGCCTAAAGACTTATTTACTTTGACTAATAATTAATGCACAGGTAGAATATACAGTAATTAAAACATGATTAGAGATCTTTTTTAAATCAGTTTACGGATGCAGCGATGTGTGATGATTATTTTGATAGCGCAGCCGGCATCCAATAGAAAGCTATGTTCATTTAACTCACTAATGTGGGAGGCTAATGCTGATGATGGCAACCTGAGAGTGAAACGTCAATGTAACGCATGCAGTTGGAAGCTTTGACAAGTTTCTGTTACTTAGTTTACTGTAATCAAGCTGATTGTTTGCTTCGAATCAATGTCTGTTTTTTCTTCTTCTCTCTCCACATTTCACAAATAAAACAACATGAAAACTTGATGTTGATATAAAAATTAAAAACAAAAACTCCACAAAGACATGATTAGGGGCTTTCCTAATATCCTACCCCAAACAGGTGAAATCCACAGGAAACGGGACAGGGGGTGGTAGATAGGCTGTATGCTGTCGTGGGTCCTAGGCTGCACTTTCTCATGGGACGTAAGTTGGTTGGGGGTAGGACCAGTTCTAGATGTTTTGGGGTCGTTAAAAGCATCAGAAAACCGGGAAACCCAGTCTTACCACCCTCTAAAATGTTGGACTATCCTGTGACGTCATCTGAGGTAGGATATTATGAAAGAACCCATGATTACTAATAGGTTGCATGCCTAATTTGAACGACTTCTGTGTGTGTGTGTGTATACACACACACACACACACACACACACACACACATATATATATATATATATATATATATATATATATATATATATATATATATATATATATATATATGAGAAGAACTATATATATAGTTAGTTAGGTATTTGCGTATCCTTTACAAGACGTTGCAAAACCAACCTGAGCATTTTTTGGCTATTGTGGTTTTTCTGGGCAAATTTTACGTCCAGTAGTTTGCCATTGTTTTCTAAACGGTCGGCTTCTCGATACTACTGTCGAAACCAACGCAAGGCGCATGGCCCGCAGCTGGATTGAACCCGGCACCCCGGCATTACGAAGCGCGTTCGCAACGCCTAAGCCACAGACGCCGACACACACACACACACACACACACACACACACACACATATATATATATATATGTGTGTGTGTGTGTGTCGGGAGTCGCCGTGGCAGAGCGGCTAGACGCGCGCCGCGGATCAGAAGGTCGTGTGTTCGTTCCCTGGCGGAGCCGGACTTTTTTCTAAAATGACTTTGGCTCCCAGGGCGACCCAGCCTTGAGTGGGTACCTGGTGCAGTCCCGGGAAGTAAAGGCGGCCGGCGTGATGCTGACCACATCACCCATATTGTGCCGATTGGTGTAAAATATAGGACTAGCCCTATATGCACCGTATGCCTAAAGGCGTGGAAAAGGATCCTTTACTTATATATATAGTCAATGAGTCAGCTGATCCTTTACAGAACTTTGCTCTCTCCAAGGCACGCCTTAACCTAAAAGTCTCTATTTCTGTAGCCAATTCTCCAGCCTTGCGTGCTCTTCTAACTAATCCATCTCTAGTGTCATGTATCCACATTCGCGGAGGTCGACCTCTGCCCCGTGTTCTGGAATCTGCACACTCCATCACCGTTCTTCCCAGGCCACCGTGGCGTTTAGCGCTTCTAAAATACCTCAACTTTCGGGAGAGGATGCTGTTGACGAGCCAGTTCTCCTGGATGAGCAGGTTATGCAGGATGTTGACTTTTTTCTTTCTTGTTCCTTGGAATTCTTAATCTTTTCTGTCACAAGTCAGTTGAAGAGCTCCCATTTCCTTCTTCAAAGACTGAATTGGAGTCAGTAATTCAAATCGAGAAGTTGCCACATAAAAGATGCATGATCTCAATTTTTGTATTTTTTTTTTGTAATTCAGGAACACATGTGTCAAAGATAGCCGTCGTGGTCTAGCGGCTAGACGCTGCGGATCTGAAGGTCGTGGGTTCGAATCCTGACAGATGCCGGATTTTTTCTCTCTCCAAAAATGACCTAGGCTCTCGCTCCAGCCATGAGTGGGTACCAGGTACAGTCATGGGAAGTAAAGGCGGCCGGCGTGATGCTGACCACATCACCCACCACGTGCGGTTTGGTGTATAAAATATGGGTCTAGCCCTATATACCCAATACGGCTGAAAGCGTGGGAAATGTTTTTTTAAACATATGCTAAGCCTGTTCGCACTGGTTGGTTTCCTAATTTCGTAATGTATCAAAGGCTGCGGATTTTCGGCATCCTTTGATCGATTTCCCAGTTGACCAAGGATATTTAACGAGTACCGAGTGCTGCAATGTCCTCCTGGGTTTCAGCACTTCCTTTTCGGGGACCATTGTCTGGGAGAGTTACTTTGGAGGATGACTCTCACTCCTCCTCCCTCCTCTCCTCTCTCTACTACTTCTTCTGTTTTCTGACTGCTACCAGATTGTAGCCTCGTGGTTTTCTGTAATTGTCTTGCGTTTCTCCGGGATGGCTGGGGTGAGGGATTTGTTCATCCTTCATCAGTTTTCGTCTACACCACATTTATCCATCTCCTTCTTCGTTTTCCTCCAGGGTGTTCCGTTTCTAGTAGAGTTTCAGATGCAGCTTGGTCTGGCTGCCTTCTCACTAGATGGTCGACCATTTCATTCTTTGTCTGTCAATGTATTTCAAACACGATCTTATTCCAACTTTCTCTCTAATGGTGGTGCGGTTTCGTACCCTCTCCATTCTCGGCACGCATCGGTCGGCATTCGATTGGTGATGTGGTCAACATCACACCGACACCAGTGGGCATGCGATGGGTGATGTGGTCACCGTCACACCGGCACCTATGGGCACTAGTCGGGTGATGTGGTCACCGTCACACTGGCACCTAAAGGCACTAGTCGGGTGATGTGGTAACCGTCACACCGACACCTATGGGCACTAGTCGGGTGATGTGGTCACCGTCACACCGGCACCTATAGGCACTAGTCGGGTGATGTGGTCACCGTCACACCGGCACCTATGGGCACTAGTCGGGTGATGTGGTCACCGCACACCGGCACCTATGGGCACTAGTCGGGTGATGTGGTCACCGTCACACCGGCACCTATGGGCACTAGTCGGGTGATGTGGTCACCGTCATACTGGCACCTATAGGCACTAGTCGGGTGATGTGGTCACCGTCACACCGGCACCTATGGGCACTAGTCGGGTGATGTGGTCACCGTCACACCGGCACCTATGGTCACTAGTCGGGTGATGTGGTCACCGTCATACTGGCACCTATGGGCACTAGTCGAGTGATGTGGTCACCGTCACACCGGCACCTATAGGCACTAGTCAGGTGATGTGGTCACCGTCACACTGGCACCTATGGGCACTAGTCGGGTGATGTGGTCACCGTCACACCGGCACCTATGGGCACTAGTCGGGTGATGTGGTCACCGTCACACCGGCACCTATGGGCACTAGTCGGGTGATGTGGTCACCGTCATACTGGCACTTATGAGAACTAGTCGGGTGATGTGGTCACCGTCATACTGGCACTTATGGGAACTAGTCGGGTGATGTGGTCACCGTCACACCGGCACCTATGGGCACTAGTCGGGTGATGTGGTCACCGTCATACTGGCACTTATGAGAACTAGTCGGGTGATGTGGTAACCGTCAAACTGGCACTTATGGGAACTAGTCGGGTGATGTGGTCACCGTCACACCGGCACCTATGGGCACTAGTCGGGTGATGTGGTCACCGTCACACTGGCAACTATGGGCACTAGTCGGGTGATGTGGTCACCGTCACACCGGCACCTATGGGCACTAGTCGGGTGATGTGGTCACCGTCATACTGGCACCTATGGGCACTAGTCGGGTGATGTGGTCACCGTCACACTGGCACCTATAGGCACTAGTCGGGGGATGTGGTCACCGTCACACTGGCACCTATGGGCACTAGTCGGGGGATGTGGTCACGTTCATACTGGCACTTATGGGCACTAGTCGGGTGATGTGGTCACCGTCACACTGGCACCTATGGGCACTAGTCGGGTGATGTAGTCACCGTCACACCGCCACCAATCGGCACTCGTTGGGTGATGTGGTCCACATCACACTGGTCGCCTTTACTACCCAGGATTTAGTACCCATTTTAGGTTGGGTCTACGTGGGAGCCAGGGTTAAAAAAAAATTTCTATACGGATTTAAACTGAAGACTTTCAGACGAGCGTCTAGCGGCCACACCAGCGTTGTGCCCTCTGCTTTCTTTGCCTAGCAATTTTTCTCCTTAATCCAAAGCTACTTTAGGACATTATAAATATCTGTGCAAATTGAGAGGAGGGATTACACATATATTAGAATGTATATTTTCATTAATTAGTAAATAAGAGACTGCATGGTCTCGAGGCACGGTGTCCGCCTCTAGTGCTAGAGGTTTTGGTTCCCCTTGGTATCTGGGTAGTGAGATCGGACGCCCGTGTGCATATTTGCGCACTTAAAAATATCCCCTGGCAGTTGGAAATCGAAAAGAGTAGCCTAACGGCGCTGCCCGGGCAAAATGTAGAGTTACAAATCTACCCAAAGTATTTCACGATCCCCGCCGGTGCTACAGAGCCTGTGCACTGTGCTGAGCTTCTTCGGACTAGAATCGAGTTAGAAGAAGAACGGAACACTTATGGGTTACTACCGTGTGCCAGGTGCTATTGGGAGCCGCGTTAGCGCAGTCGATAAGAGGCTCTCTTTCAAATCCAGCTGCGACTCGCTGCAGCCCACGGCCAGTTTTCGAAACCGGGCGGTTCCCGGGGTTCACCCATCCTCTAGGAAATGGGTACAAGTGTTGACACTCTGGGGTAAATGGAGAAACGTGGCTGTAGCTACAGAGTTACGTGCGAACGGCGACACAGGCGGACAATTCTTATCAGCTGTCCGCACTGGTGGCAAATTCAATTCAAATTCTCTTTCTTTGACCACTTTCAGCTAGGTCCGTTCACATTTCTGCTCACTTTCCTTTCAGCTATATTTGTGGTGACGTTTTCTGGTCGCGATCTTATTTGATTCTGGATTGTGTTTAATGTTGTCACTTTCTGTTTGTTGTGGTTTCCGCTCTTGCTGTTGTTTTTGTAATCTGGCTGGCCCTGTGCTGCGCTCAAGATGATTGGATGTTGGATCGATTTATTGTCGTATTCCTTGGCTGTTTGTTGTTTCCGGTGAAAGT
>CAJHNH020000200.1:276430-309334 GCA_905116865.2 Candidula unifasciata | reverse complement strand
GACTCAGCTTTGAGTGGGTACCAGGTGCAGTCCTGGGAAGTAAAGACGGCCGGCGTGATGCTGACCACATCACCCACCAAACGCCGTTTGGCCTATAAAATATAGGTCTAGGCCTTTATACCCAATACGCCTGAAAGGCGTGGAAAAGGGTCATTTACTTTTTAGTTTGCATATTTGCAAATATTTGATTGCAAATCAACATATTATTATTACACAGTTGAACAAGGTTATGCCCGTAGGATCTCTCCCCCCCCCCTAATTGTTTAACCTCAGTCGGTTTATAATTACATTTATATTTTAACGCTATTTTTTAGTATTTTTTTTTTTTTTTGGAGTTCAGGTCAACTTTTTCAGTTCAACCTTAAAAAAGCGGTTGGCGTAATACATTGTAGTTTACAGCTAGGCTGAAATATGTGTGCCTTTCGTCTCAGCAAATGAGATTTAAGAAAACCGCTTTATAGTCGCCTTTACGACATGCTTATTCGCGTGGCAGTAGGTCTAATCACCATCCACTCCGCCCCCAAAAATTGAGCCATGAAACACACATGTGCATACTTGTTTACCCGCTGAGTTGGAATATTAGCACTGCCACTAGCAGTAGCAGCAACAGATGTAGTGGTAGCAGCAACAGGAGTAGTGGTAGCAGCAACAGGAGTGGTGGTAGCAGCAATAGGAGTGGTGGTAGCAGTAACAGGAGTAGTGGTAGCAGCAGCAGGAGTAGTGGTAGCAGCAGCAGGAGTAGTGGTAGCAGCAACAGGAGTGGTAGGAGCAACAGGAGTGGTGGTAGCAGCAACAGGAGTAGTGGTAGCAGCAACAGGAGTGGTGGTAGCAGAAACAGGAGTAGTGGTAGCAGCAGCAACAGGAGGAGTGGTGGTAGCAACAGGGGTAGTGGTAACAGCAACAGGGGTAGTGGTAGCAGCAACTGGAGTAGTGGTAGCAGCAACACGAGTAGTGTTAGCAGCAACACGAGTAGTATTAGCAGCAACAGGAGTAGTAGTAGCAGCAACAGGAGTGGTGGTAGCAGCAACAGGAGTGGTGGTAACAGCAGCAGGAGTGGTGGTAGCAGCAGCAGGAGTGGTGGTAGCAGCAGCAGGAGTGGTGTTAGCAGCAACAGGAGTGGTGGTAGCAGCAACAGGAGTAGTAGTAGCAGCAACAGGGGTAGTGGTAGCAGCAACAGGAGTGGTGGTAGCAGCAACAGGAGTAGTAGTAGCAGCAACAGGAGTAGTAGTAGCAGCAACAGGGGTAGTGGTAGCAGCAACAGGAGTGGTGGTAGCAGCAGCAGGAGTGGTGGCAGCAGCAGCAGGAGTGGTGGTAGCAGCAGCAGGAGTAGTGGTAGCAGCAACAGGAGTAGTGGTAGCAGCAACACGAGTAGTGGTAGCAGCAACAGGAGTAGTGGTAGCAGCAACACGAGTAGTGGTAGCAGCAACAGAAGTGGTGGTAGCAGCAACAGGAGTAGTTGTAGCAGCAACAGGAGTGGTAGGATCAACACGAGTGGTAGCAGCAACACGAGTAGTGGTAGCAGCAACAGGAGTGGTAGCAGCAACAGGAGTGGTGGTAGCAGCAACACGAGTAGTGGTAGCAGCAACAGGAGTGGTAGCAGCAACAGGAGTGGTAGCAGCAACAGGAGTGGTGGTAGCAGCAACAGGAGTGGTGGTAGCAGCAACAGGAGTAGTGGTAGCAGCAGCCGGAGTGGTAGCAGCAACAGGAGTGGTAGCAGCAACAGGAGTGGTAGACGCAAAACGAGTAGTGGTAGCAGCAACACGAGTGGTGGTAGCAGCAACACGAGTAGTGGTAGCAGCAACACGAGTAGTGGTAGCAGCAACACGAGTAGTGGTAGCAGCAACAGGAGTGGTAGCAGCAACAGGAGTGGTAGCAGCAACAGGAGTGGTGGTAGCAGCAACAGGAGTGGTGGTAGCAGCAGCAGGAGTGGTAGCAGCAACAGGAGTGGTAGCAGCAACAGGAGTGGTGGTAGCAGCAACAGGAGTGGTGGTAGCAGCAACAGGAGTAGTGGTAGCAGCAGCAGGAGTGGTAGCAGCAACATGAGTAGTGGTGGCAGCAACATGAGTAGTGGTAGCAGCAACATGAGTAGTGGTAGCAGCAACATGAGTGGTAGCAGCAACAGGAGTGGTAGCAGCAACATGCGTAGTTGCAGCAACATGAGTAGTGGTAGCAGCAACATGAGTAGTGGTAGCAGCAACAGGGGTAGTAGCAGCAACAGGGGTAGTAGCAGCAACAGGGGTAGTAGCAGCAACAGGGGTAGTAGCAGCAACAGGGGTAGTAGCAGCAACAGGGGTAGTGGTAGCAGCAACAGGAGTAGTGGTAGCAGCCACAGGAGTAGTGGTAGCAGCAACAGGAGTGGTGGTAGCAGCAACAGGAGTAGTAGCAGCAACAGGGGTAGTGGTAGCAGCAACAGGGGTAGTAGCAGCAACAGGAGTAGTGGTAGCAGCAACAGGGGTAGTAGCAGCAACAGGGGTAGTGGTAGCAGCAACAGGAGTAGTGGTAGCAGCAACAGGGGTAGTAGCAGCAACAGGGGTAGTAGCAGCAACAGGGGTAGTAGCAGCAACAGGGGTAGTAGCAGCAACAGGGGTAGTAGCAGCAACAGGGGTAGTAGCAGCAACAGGGGTAGTGGTAGCAGCAACAGGAGTAGTAGCAGCAACAGGGGTAGTAGCAGCAACAGGGGTAGTAGCAGCAACAGGGGTAGTAGCAGCAACAGGAGTAGTGGTAGCAGCAACAGGGGTAGTAGCAGCAACAGGGGTAGTGGTAGCAGCAACAGGAGTAGTAGCAGCAACAGGGGTAGTGGTAGCAGCAACTGGTGTAGTAGTAGGTGCTGCTGTTGCTGTTACTGTTGCTGTTGTTGTTGTTGTTGTTGTTGTTTTAGTAGTTTTGGTAGCATTGTTAGGCCATTGGCGTTCTGTAAAAACTCCCCAGGCGTCATCATGATATTGTTTACATGTATGTGGATAGCTCTGTATTTCCGAATCAGGTTGTGAAGCGCCGTTCTTTCAAGATGAGGAGGACAGGTCCACCCTCTTATTAAGTTAGTTAGTTGCGATGCTTTACAGGACGTTGCAGAACCAGCTCCAGCATTTTAGTGCTGTTGTCGAGTTTCTAGGCAAATGTTACGTTCAGTAGTTTGCCATAGCTTCCTTAACGATGAGCTCTCGGTACTACTGTCGAAACCAATGCAAGACAAATTGTCCGCAGCTAGGGTCAAACCCAGCACCCGGGCATTACGAAGCGCGTTCGCAACGCATAAGCCACAGAGCCGACCCTCTTAATGAGCATTTAGTAAAAGGCTACTAACAAGGGGTTGTTAAAGTAGGATGTGTTTAGCCGAGAAGCACAGATATCGCAGCCAATCTGTAAATCACAAAATAACATGCAGCTATCATTTTAAGGGGTGATTCAGAGGAGGAGGAAGACAAAGAAGAAGAAGAAGAAGAAGAAGGAGAAGAAGAAGAAGAATGAGTAGAAAAAGAAAAAGAAAAAGAAAAAGTAGAAGCAGCAGCAGTAGTATGTAGTAAGTAGTCTGTTTTCCAATCTGTCGCTCCATTTTTTTTTGTCACCAGCCTGTCCATCTTTTATCCCTGCACCCATTGGGCGGCAAATGTTTCATTTAATTGAATTCACAAAATCCTAAAAAATCGACGGGAGATCGTTTAGGAAGTAATTCGCCAGAAAATGATAGCGTTAGTAAGTGTTATTTTGGTAAATGAGAGGTTAGGCCGTGCAGTGTGGTTTCGCAGACAGCACTCGGGAAAATCGATAATGGTATGTTGCGAAACGATGAGCTAAAGGTTAGTTACAATACGTTTTTTGCTTACCTTAAGTTACAGAGAGGTATGTTACAGTGCGGCCCTAAATCAACAGGCTTACATAGCGTGGGCCGTGTGTGTTCCGGTGCCCTATTCTAGGGAAAACAAGAATAGACCCACTGCCTACTCAAAAGCATGTCGTATAAAATATAGGTCTAGCCCCATATGCACTTTACGCCTAAAGACTTATTTACTTTGACTAATAATTTGTGCACCCTTAAAAGGTAGAATATACAGTAATTAAAACATGATTAGAGATATTTTTTAAATCAGTTTACGGATGCAGCGATGTGTGATGATTATTTTGATAGCGCAGCCGGCATCCAATAGAAAGCTATGTTCATTTAACTCACTAATGTGGGAGGCTAATGCTGAAGATGGCAACCTGAGAGTGAAACGTCAATGTAACGCATGCAGTTTGAAGCTTTGACAAGTTTCTGTTACTTAGTTTACTGTAATCAAGCTGATTGTTTGCTTTGAATCAGGGTCTGTTTATTTTTCTTCTCTCTCCACATTTCGCAAATAAAACAACATGAAAACTTGATGTTGATATAAAAATAATAAAAAAAAACTCCACAAAGACATGATTAGGGGCTTTCCTAATATCCTACCCCAAACAGGGGAAATCCACAGGAAACGGGACAGGGGGTGGTAGATAGGCTGCATGCTGTCGTGGGTCCTAGGCTGCACTTTCTCATGGGACGTAAGTTGGTTGGGGGTAGGACTAGTTCTAGATGTTTTGGGGTCGTTAAAAGCATTAGAAAACCGGGAAACCCAGTCTTACCACCCTCTAAAATGTTGGACTATCCTGTGGCGTCATCTGAGGTAGGATATTATGAAAGAACCGATGATTACTAATAGGTTGCATGCCTAATTTGAACGACTTCTGTGTGTGTGTATATATACACACACACACACACACACACACACACACATATATATATATATATATAGTATATATATATATATATATATATATATATATATATATATATGAAAGAACTATATATATAGTTAGTTAGGTATTTGCGTATCCTTTACAAGACGTTGCAAAACCAACCTGAGCATTTTTTTGGCTATTGTGGTTTTTCTGGGCAAATTTTACGTCCAGTAGTTTGCCATTGTTTTCTAAATAGTCGGCTTCTCGATACTACTGTCGAAACCAACGCAAGGCGCATGGCCCGCAGCTGGATTGAACCCTGCACCTCGGCATTACGAAACGCGTTCGCAACACCTAAGCCACAGACGCCGACACACACACACATACACACACACACACACACACACACATGTATATATATATATATATATATATATATATATATATATATTTATATATGTGTGTGTGTGTGTGTCGGGAGTCGCCGTGGCAGAGCGGCTAGACGCGCGCCGCGGATCAGAAGGTCGTGTGTTCGTTCCCTGGCGGAGCCGGACTTTTTTCTAAAATGACTTTGGCTCCCAGGGCGACCCAGCCTTGAGTGGGTACCTGGTGCAGTCCCGGGAAGTAAAGGCGGCCGGCGTGATGCTGACCACATCACCCATATTGTGCCGATTGGTGTAAAGTATAGGACTAGCCCTATATGCCCTATATGCCTAAAGGCGTGGAAAAGGATCCTTTACTTATATATATAGTCAATGAGTCAGCTGATCCTTTACAGAACTTTGCTCTCTCCAAGGCACGCCTTAACCTAAAAGTCTCTATTTCTGTAGCCAATTCTCCAGCCTTGCGTGCTCTTATAACTAATCCATCTCTAGTGTCATGTATCCACAATCGCGGAAGTCGACCTCTGCCCCGTGTTCTGGAATCTGCACACTCCATCACCGTTCTTCCCAGACCACCGTGGCGTTTAGCGCTTCTAAAATACCTCAACTTTCGGGAGAGGATGCTGTTGACGAGCCAGTTTTCCTGGATGAGCTTGTTATGCAGGATGTTGACTTTGTTTCTTTCTTGTTCCTTGGAATTCTTAATCTTTTCTGTCACAAGTCAGTTGAAGAGCTCCCATTTCCTTCTTCAAAGACTGAATTGGAGTCAGTAATTCAAATCGAGAAGTTGCCACATAAAAGATGCATGATCTCAATTTTTGTATTTTTTTGTAATTCAGGAACACATGTGTCAAAGATAGCCGTCGTGGTCTAGCGGCTAGACGCTGCGGATCTGAAGGTCGTGGGTTCGAATCCTGACAGATGCCGGATTTTTTCTCTCTCCAAAAATGACTTAGGCTCTCGCTCCAGCCATGAGTTGGTACCAGGTACAGTCATGGGAAGTAAAGGCGACCGGCGTGATGCTGACCACATCACCCACCACGTGCGGTTTGGTGTATAAAATATGGGTCTAGCCCTATATGCCCAATACGGCTGAAAGCGTGGGAAATGTTTTTTCTAAACATATGCTAAGCCTGTTCGCACTGGTTGGTTTCCTAATTTCGTAATGTATCAAAGGCTGCTGATTTTTCGGCATCCTATGATCGATTTCCCAGTTGACCAAGGATATTTAACGAGTACCGAGTGCTTAAATGTCCTCCTGGGTTTTAGCATTTCCCTTTCGGGGACCATTGTCTGGGAGAGTTACTTAGGAGGATGACTCTCACTTCTCCTCCCTCCTCTCCTCTCTCCTCTACTTCTTCTGTTTTCTGACTGCTACCAGATTGTAGCGTCGTGGTTTTCTGTAATTGTCTTGCGTTTCTCCGGGATAGCTGGGATGAGGGATTTGTTCATCCTTCATCAGTTTTCGTCTACACCACATTTATCCATCTCCTTCTTCGTTTTCCTCCAGGGTGTTCTGTTTCAAGTAGAGTTTCATATGCAGCTTGGTCTGGCTGCCTTCTCACTAGATGGTCGCCCATTTCATTCTTTGTCTGTCAATGTATTTCGAACACGATCTTATTCCAACTTTCTTTCTAATGGTGGTGCGGTTTCGTACCCTCTCCGTTCTCAGCACGCATCGGGCGGCACTCGATTGGTGATGTGGTCAACATCACACCGACACCAGTGGGCATGCGATGGGTGATGTGGTCACCGTCATACTGGCACCTATGGGCACTAGTTGGGTGATGTGGTCACCGTCATACTGGCACCTATGGGCACTAGTCGGGTGATGTGGTCACCGTCATACTGGCACCTATGGGCACTAGTCGGGTGATGTGGTCACCGTCATACTGGCACCTATGGGCACTAGTCGGGTGATGTGGTCACCGTCACACTGGCACCTATGGGCACTAGTCGGGTGATGTGGTCACCGTCACACTGGCACCTATGGGCACTAGTCGGGTGATGTGGTCACCGTCACACGTCACACTGGCACCTATGGGCACTAGTCGGGTGATGTGGTCACCGTCACACTGGCACCTATGGGCACTAGTCGGGTGATGTGGTCACCGTCACACTGGCATCTATGGGCACTAGTCGGGTGATGTGATCACCGTCACACTGGCACCTATGGGCACTAGTCGGGTGATGTGATCACCGTCACACTGGCACCTATGGGCACTAGTCGGGTGATGTGGTCACCGTCACACTGGCACCTATGGGCACTAGTCGGGTGATGTGATCACCGTCACACTGGCACCTATGGGCACTAGTCGGGTGATGTGGTCACCGTCACACTGGCACCTATGGGCACAAGTCGGGTGATGTGATCACCGTCACACTGGCACCTATGGGCACTAGTGGGGTGATGTGGCCACCGTCGCACCGGCGCCTATGGGCACTCGTTGGGGGATGTGGTCCACATCACACTGGTCGCCTTTACTACCCAGGATTTAGTACCCATTTTAGATTGAGTCTACGTGGGAGCCAGGGTAAAAAGAAATTTTTTTCTACGGATTTAAACTGAGGGCCTTCAGACGAGCGTTGCGCCCTCTACTTTCTTTGCCTAGCAATGTCTCTCCTTAATCCAAAGCTACTTTAGGACATTATAAATATCTGTACAAAATGAGAGGAGGGATTACACATATATTAGAATGTATATTTTCATGAGTTAGTAAATAAGGGGCTGCATGGTCTCGAGGCATGGTGTCCGCCTCTAGTGCTAGAGGTTTCGGTTCCCCTTGGTCTCTGGGTAGTGAGATCGGATGCCCGTGTGCATTGTTGCGCACTTAAAAAAATCCCCTGGCAGTTGGAAATCGAAAAGAGTAGCCTAACGGCGCTGCCCGGGCAAAATGTGGAGTTAAAAATCTACCCAAAGTATTTTACGATCCCCGCCGGTGCTACAGAGCCTGTGCACTGTGCTGAGCTTCTTCGGACTAGACTCGAGTTAGAAGAAGAATGGAACACTTTTGGGTACTACCGTGTGCCAGGTGCTATTGGGAGCCGCGTTAGCGCAGTCGATAAGAGGCTCTCTTTCAAATCCAGCTGCGACTCGCTGCAGCCCACGGTCAGTGTTCGAAACCGGGCGGTTTCCGGGGTTCACCCATCCTCTAGGAAATGGGTACAAGTGTTGACACTCTGGGGTAAATGGAGAAACGTGGCTGTAGCTACAGAGCACGGCCATCTTGAGATATAGATTTGTAATACGAATACGTTTAGAACACAGGACTTTGTAAACATATTAAGATGTCACACAATGCAACATGGAAACGATGCCAGTAACCTATTTTCGAGGGGGACCCCCCAAAATGTACCGTGGTTCAGTTGGCAGGACTGAAAGATACAGATGGGCGTGCTACAGAGTTACGTGCGAACGGCGACACAGGCGGACAATTCTTATCAGCTGTCCGTACTGGTGGCAGAGCACGTATGGTTTATAACCGTGTGCAATGACGCTGGTTCACATCTCCCGACTTTACCTTTACCTTTTACCCGTGTTCATCCGTTGTTCAAACCTCAAACTTCATGAACGAGTGAATCAATAAATAAATTGACATCACGGCACTTAGAATATTCCCTCATGTGCTCCATCCCCATTTCAGCAGCAAAAAAAGAGTGGACATTCTAATGGTGCAAGTACCTGATTAAAAGTCTGCCTTTGTTTCCCCCTCAGTGTTCACTATTTTTCAGAACGTCTACTTTCACCACCCGTGCCACCCCACCCACGGGTTGAATTAGTCTTTACTTACTTGGATAAACTAATAACCTAAACTAGATACTATTCGCAGTAAACGTCTAAGGAGAATCTTGCGAATATTTTGGTCAAACAGGATCACACACGAAGAACAGCATGCGCACAACACACACATATATTTAAACAATCAGACGTCTTGCATGAACTTTATGACAGGAACGGTTGTCTTGTGTTGAGTAGCAACATTGTAATACAAATTATTTTTGTTACAGTACAGTCTAAGTGAGGGGCCCCTGAACCAGGGGCTCAAGTACCTTAAGGGCTCCCATTTTGTAAGAGGTCGGCGCTGAGCCAACCTAGAAAATTTATAAGTGGACTTTGTAACCCCCCCCCCCCCCTCCCTCACTCCCCCCCGACCCATCGAATACTATACAGTTATAAGGAGCTCTGAGGCCACCCATCCGTCCTCAACTAGAAAATTATAAGAGGTCTTTGCTCCACTCCCGTGATTTCTTTGTTGCTGCGCCCCTGTGGTAATCCGGGTGGGTGATGTTCCGTTGTGTAGTCCATGCTTGCCTGATATAGCTTTGCCTTTCGAGAGCAGGTGTTTTGCCAGTACATCCGAAAAAGTAGGGGTGGGGGGGGGGAATGAGAGCAGTGTTATAGTAGTTGGTATATATACAGTATCATCGTCATCATCATCATCACCACCACCATCATCACCACCACCACCATCATCATCATCAGGTGCCTTGTCGTGGGGCAATCATACCTCTCCACAATCATGCAGTGTCTAAGACCAAACATATCAGTTATTATGCCGACACCCCTCCATGCCATTACAAAAGACAGTAAGGATTCTTCTAGCGTTGTCTTTCTCTGTCTTTCTCTACATGAAGCGCTCTGATCCCATCTTCAGTATGTCCCCCAGCGTGTGGCGACTGATAACACCAATCTGTGTTGGTTTACTATTCTTCTTTGGCTACTTGTATAGTGTTCTTGTCTGTCGACACCTCTTTTTACCTGAAGTTCTTGTAGCCTTTTGAATGTTGCCGACTCAGCGGTGTCTCCTCGGTCCATTGCTTTTTACTTTTTTTTTTCAAAGCATTCTTCAGTGTGTGAACCACATTTCTGAGGCCTCAAGAACTTGTTTGGATTGTTCATTAATTGTCCATGATTTACAGCTATATATTAAAACTGGCTTTAAAAAGTATGAGAGTTCTAGCTCTAACTTCCCATTACAGTAATTTACTGCATAACATGTTCATCATTAATTATAAAAATAAAAAAGGTTTGTTTTGCCTGTCCCATCCATGTCTCACGTTGACATAAAGTGTCACAAGCTACACAATAGAGTGCAATAATTAACACAATGCTAAAATAATAATAATAATAATAAAAGTACCACTACTAATCAAAATAGTATTTTTTAATACTGTAATTATTATATGACAGCTCTAAAAAAAAAACAAGGAGTAATCGACCCCCCACCCCCAATTCGGGCTTCAGAACCAACTGAAAGAGGTTTTGAAAAGGCGGGAGCCCGAAGACAACTAATCACAGAAATGAGAAGGAGACAGTCATCATTTTTTGGCCATGTTATGAGAAGAGGGAAAATTGAACATGTTGTGACCACTGGAAATATCTGTGGAAGGAGGGATAGAGGAAGACAACGAGAAAAGATTCTTGACAGTCTTGTTGCACGGCATGGAGGTGTGTCCGCACACGATCTGATACATGCTGCAGGAGATCGTGGATTGTGGAGAGGCGTGATCGCCCACGCCAGTTTTATTCACCAAACAATACTATAGCGGTGCTCTGGCGCGTCCTGGTACGAGTAGATAGCTGGAAGGAGAAATTGTTCATTCTGGAAGGTTCCACCAAACCCGCCCCAGTAAAACACTTATTTGTATTCTAATCTTTCTCTTATCTTGCTCTTGCTCCTAATCCACTTCCTCCTCGTCCTCATCATTCTTGTTCTTGTTTTTCTTCTTGTTCTTGTTCTTCCTCTTTTTCTCTTCGTCATTAAAAGAGCTGTTGGTACACTGTGACAGGATGTACAGCTAGGCTGCGATATTTACGCCATTGATCAGACCATATCCGATTCCACTACACTCGTAATTTGTCGCCTTGTACGACCTGCATGTCAGGCGCAAGGGACCTATTTTACCCCTCCTAAATTGTGCCTTTTTCATATTGCCGAATTGAAACTGTTTATCCAATCGATACACAAACATTATCCACAATTATCTGTACATCTATGTATATGTTTAATATACACAACATACACGCGCAACCTGTTTCGACCTCCCACTCAGAAACAACATATAGATTGTAACATCACAACAGCTGTGTTTGTGGAGCGAGCGCACGGACGAGGGCGCGCTCGTGAAAATATCAGCGAGAGCTGCGTAGTGGAGTCGGCGCAACCGCCGCTTGTCAATGTTATGCCAATACTGTTGTTAAAGTGAGAGATCGCGGCTGACGACCAACCCTTGTCAACTCATACACATTTCCTAACTGGCAGGCCGTCCGCTGTGGCGCTGTTTGTATTCGGAGTATACACTGTACTATGTGTTTTCTACTGTATTCTTTGTGGTTGTTAGAGCGCGTTCGGTGCTAAACATGAATTTCGAGATTCCACCAGGGTTAACGGACTTACTGCAGGACTTTACTGTCGAGGTGCTTAGAAACCGCCCAAGGAATTTAGAAGAATTCGCTGCCCAGTATTTCAATGTGTTACATGCTAAAAAGAACGGGCCCGCCAAAACTAGCGGCGGGGGTTCTTTGAGATTTCAGACTGATGCAAGTGTGAATGTTTTTGATAGAGAACCATCTTCTGAAGAGGAGGAAGATTACGACGATGATGACGAGCCAATGCCACCAGGTAACTTCAGAAAGAGGCTGACTCTTGAACAAGGGTCACGTGTTAATATACTGAAATTTAGGCAGTTTTCATTTGCTTGTATTGGTGTCTGTGTTTTAGAGGTTAGAAACAGTTTCATAATTCCAACATGGTCGATTCTGCAAGTCACTTTGCGACATTCCAAGTTCGATTAAGCAACTTTCTTTGTGTTTTCGACATCAACAGAATTTAGGTTGACCGTTTAAAAGGCAATAGAAAACTCTTGTTTGTACCTTTTTTAGTTTCTGTCTCACACAGTGTTACATTGTGCTATAGCAGAGGTATCCAGTCTGGAAAGAGGGGGGGGGGGGTAGGGGGATGGGGCGGGGGGGGGGGGGGGGTGGAGGCATGAATCACTTGGGGAGGGTGATGGATGTGGGAGGCGTAGGGACTTCTCAAATGGAGGGGGGGGGGGGGGGAGGGGAGGGGAATTGTGAAGTTTTTAAGTAAAAAAAAAAAAAGGGGGGGGGGAATCAAGCAATTTTGGTAGTGCGTTTGTACTAATAATAATCAGGATTTTCGGCTTTGACAGTCATGAAAACAAAACTGCGCTGCCAGCTTGGTGTGGAGAGTGATCTCCCTGGTGCCTTGTCCAACCTTAATATAGCAGATATCGTCAAGTCAAAACAGTTTCAACCATCACATTGATATTTCTATATGAAAGTACTAGTTGTTGGTGATTTTATTTCTGTTTTTATAGGTTGTTGCGTATCCTTTACAGGACGTTGCAGAACCAACCCCAACAGCCTATAGCTGTTGTGTGGTTTTTCTAGGCAAATTTACGTCCAGTAGTTTGCTATTGCCCCTGGACGGTCGGCTTTCTTGATACCACTGTCGAAACCAACGCAAGGCACGTGACCCGCAGCTGGGATCGAACCCGGCATCCCGGCATTACGAAGGGTTCGCATCGACCTAGCCACAGGGCCGACTCTGTTTTTATAGTTATTTTAAATATAGAATTATGTCCTTGTTTGTGTACACGGTGGGTTTAACAGTAGTTGGGATGCTTGGGTATTTAGGTTCTCTGCTGTGAAAAAACAAATTGCCACGTTCAACCAGCATATCCGAAGGGGGAGCTTTAGGTTATAATTGTGACTAGGTTATGTACGGTTTGTAAAATGTCTTAGCATTACATGCCACCAAGAGAGAACCCTGAAAAAGACCCGCAGTGTTGATGCGATCAAAGAAGACAGACCCAAATGCTGTCCCGACCGGCGACGGGGTCGTCTACCGGCCAGCCAATGAGGACCAGGTCGCCGATGCGGTATCAGTCATGTCCACACATCTTTATATCGTAGTAGAGACCGACCTCGATATATTCTTTCAATCTGTAATTCACAAAAAAGAAGGTGTCTGTATGACATCTACTGTCCTCCATTGTCCGGGTATGTTCCTAATCATCTAAGACATCGAAGACTCAGCATTGAGAAAACATGTGTAATACCTGCTCTTTCCAATTACCTCAGTGTTTGGGACCTTGTCTTGCTCTGTAATCTCAGTTGTTCTTCACAGTTATCGCTTGTGAATGCTGTCTCAACCTCTCTGTCCGCTTGTCTATCTGCCTACCTGTCTGTTTTTCCACAATGTATGTCTCCACGGGTGTAAAACAGTTGGAGAACACTGTTCATTAAAATCACAGACTAGACTGCGAGTCTTTGGTGAGCTCCAAGCTTGAAAATCAGTCCTCAGCACTGTTAGTGCCTCATTCTTTCTTTTTTGTCTTTCTTTCTGTCTTTCTGTCTTTCTTTCTTTCTTTCTTTCTTTCTTTCTTTCTTTCTTTCTTTCTTTCTTTCTTTCTTTCTTTCTTTCTTTCTTTCTTTCTTTCTTTCTTTCTGTCTGTCTGTCTGTCTGTCTGTCTGTCTGTCTGTCTGTCTGTCTGTCTGTCTGTCTGTCTGTCTGTCTGTCTGTCTGTCTGTCTGTCTGTCTGTCTGTCTGTCTGTCTGTCTGTCTGTCTGTCTGTCTGTCTGTCTGTCTGTCTGTCTGTCTGTCTGTGTCTGTCTGTCTGTCTGTCTGTCTGTCTGTTGTCTGTCTGTTGTCTGTCTGTCTGTCTGTCTGTCTGTCTGTCTGTCTGTCTGTCTGTCTGTCTGTCTGTCTGTCTGTCTGTCTGTCTGTCTGTCTGTCTGTCTGTCTGTCTGTCTGTCTGTCTGTCTGTCTGTCTGTCTGTCTGTCTGTCTGTCTGTTTGTCTGTCTGTCTGTCTGTCTGTCTGTCTTTTTGTCTATCTCTCTGTCTTTATGTCTGTCTGTCTGTCTGTCTGTCTGTCTGTCTGTCTGTCTGTCTGTCTTTTTTCTTTCTTTCTTTCTTTCTTTCTTTCTTTCTTTCTTTCTTTCTTTCTTTCTTTCTTTCTTTCTTTCTTTCTTTCTTTCTTTCTTTCTTTCTTTCTTTCTTTCTTTCTTTCTTTCTTTTCTTATCTTTATTGTTTAATAATATAATTATTTTATTACTATCTTTGTTTGTTTATATCTATCCTTACCAATTGCAATCTTAACTGTTCTTTACCAAACATTTGTTAGCTGTAAACTTGTATATGCCTGCGTTTTGAGAAATCAGCATAATAATCGACATTAACTGTGAAATCGATCCAGTCTAACATGGGTACCGGAACATGCCTGGGAAGTAAAGGCGACCACATAACACATTAAGCAACGTTTAGTCTATAATAAAATAAGCGTATGGCACAATAGGGTGCTATTAAACAGCATTAGGTCTGTGGTTAAGTACCAGCAAGGAAATCAGAATTATAATTTTAAGAGCACGCATCTTTCCTGTAGCAACACAAGGATGTGAGTCGTGGACTATCTCCCAGTCCTTAAGAAAGAAGATATGGGCTTTTGAGCTGTTGCTATAGAAAGATTCTCAGAATACCATAGGCAAAGAAGAGAAGAAATAGTAACATTTTGACAGATCAGAACATCAAGGAAGATTGGCTAATAGACAATAAATCTTGACTCGGAAGCTGAAATAGTTTGGTCATGTCAAGCGCCACGACGGATTGGACAAAAACATAATAGCAGAGGGCATGGTATCAGGAAGCAGAGGCAGGGGTCGACCAGCACGAAGTTGGGCACAAGATATTAGGGATTCCCTGGATATAAAAGTGCATGGGGCGGGAAAGCCCACGTGGGACCTAGTTTTTTTCAGACAGACCGCGAGGAGAGCGACGTTCTGTAAAAGACCTACTTGATGATGATGATAGGACAACTGTGACAATGGCGTGAAGTTGAGATTTTACATGCTAGTAACCCAGTATTGTAATAAGCATAACAGCAGTTTGGTAAAGTTAATTATTATATTGATTGCATTCTAACGTCAATGGCCATGCAGCTGTTTAGGCGGATTTAATTTTTGAGAAGCGCTGGTCGAATGGTTAAAATGAGCGCCTCCTAAGCGGGAGACCCAGGTTAAAATAATCGATTGTGGATTTCTTTTCTGTCGGCAAAAGTAGCAACCTTACCTGCACAGTCCGTGGCGACAGCACTAGCCATGCGGCCCTAAATCATCAGGCTCTGAGATCCCCCGTGCCTGCACACGCAGAAGTAGCAAATGCAGGCAGCATTGTCTTCAGAGGACAGGAGAAAAAATAATCATAACAGGTATACTAGGTGTAACGAGGAAACATCGACTTAGGAACGATGATACCAGAGAGTCGGCACAGAACCAATAGTGAACTTTAAAGGTAGACAGCAAATCAAATGGTTTGGCCATGTAACAAGATTGGCACCAGACAGGGCATCACAGAGAGCCGCGATATAAAGGTACAACGGTAAAAGAGCCAGAGTTCGACCACGCAGAAGATGGACCACATAAATATCAGTGGCACTGAAAAGTACTTTATACGAAGTGAACAGAAGGGCCCATTCTAGAGATCTCTTCCTGTCCTGACGCCGTGCGGGATTCTAGGAGTAGAAACAAGAAGAATGACATTTTTGACAGAGTAATGTTTTGACTGCATTTCATGCGAGCGGTTAAGTAGCTGTTTAAATGAAAGTAATGATTGAAGTGATGGTTTGAGACACGAACAGGTACAGCAGCAGCGGGTGTAGATCTGATATCCTGATCTAAGGATGGTCATATTAGCACACCGAGCGTACCAATAGATGCTCCGTCTCCCGCAGCAAATGTCTTAAGGTGAAGATGGTAACTGTTGCCGTAGTACAGAGCTGATAAAATCGCTTTTATCTTCCCTCCTTGTCGGATCCACTCATAGTTTCTCATTCACATATTCATCATCATCATCATGTGCCTTGCCGACTGGCGTGGGCGATCATGCCTCTTCATAATCTGCGATCTCCTGCGGCATGTATCAGTTCGTGTGCGACACACCTCCATGCCATGCAACAAGACTGTCAAGCATCTTCTCTCGTTGTCTTCCTCTATCCCTCCTTCCACAGATCTTTCCAGTGGTTACAACATGTTCTATTTTTCCTCTTCTAATAACAAGAGCTGAATATTGAAGAGGGTTGGCTAGTAAAGACAATAAAACAAAGAAAATTGAAATATTTTGGTCACTTGAAACGTCATGGAAGTCTAGAGAGAACAATAATGGAGGGGTATATGCCTGGGAAGAGAGGAAGAGGAAGGCCAAGGAGAAGATGGGTGCAGGATGTGGCAGATGATCTCCAGATGGGTGTATCAGACGCAGGACATCTTGCTCATGATAGGAAGGTTTTCCGGAGGGTTGTTATGGCAGCGAGGTTCCGCGAGGGACATGCTACTGAATGAATGAATGAATAACATGGCCGAAAAATGATGACTGTCTCATTCTGATGTCTGCGATAGTTGTCTTCGGGCTCCCGCCTCTTTCAAAACCTCTTGGTTGCTCCTTTTGGTGGTCCAAGGTATTAAAACTACCCATAATACCCTTCATTTCAACCAATATGTGTTTTCTGACCAACAAAAAGGTCGCGACCCACAGGTTGAGGTCCGCTTCTATAGGGGATGAAGTAGCAATTATGTTGTTGAGTTAATTAATGTAATTAGTAAATTAATCATCGGGAAGTATACTAACACGAATTTGGAAGGATACTGACATTTGCAGATGACATTCTTGCATAAAGGCAGGGGGGAGAGGGGGAACAAACAGCCCAGGAGCTACAGGCAACAGTAGACAAAATGATTGACTAGTGCACAGAAATGAGTATTGTCGTCCACCCAGAAAAAGCGTCTCGTTTGTGGTGTTCTTTAGACAACACGATTGTTAGAGCTGATGTCCCAAGTTACACGGTGGATGGTGGAAATGTCAACAGAGAGAGCAAATTGAAGTATTTGGGAATCACATTTGTTCCTTCAAGGAGCACGTGGAGATGGTCGGGACAAGATGCCAAAAATGTCCCAGTGCACTTAAGCTGCAATGGGCGTAGAGAAAAGAATACTATACCAGCCCCTGATCCTTTCAGTGATTGATTATAGAAGAGGACTGCTTACTGTCTCAAAGAGTCAGATAGTTAGACATACAGAACACAGCTATGCGGGTCATTCTGGGTTGTACCATAGACATCCCTTTGGTTTGCCAACAGGTAGGTTCAGAGTGCTGCAGCCACATATCTTAGAGTAGCTGCAGACACAGACAACCCTTTGCACGAAGCTCTGGACACAGTTAAAGATCAGTGGCTATAAGAGGAAAGTCATGGATGTTTATTGTTCATTTCTACAACATCCTCACTGCAACGTCGAGGCACACCCATGAGTGCTCAGATCTTCCCCTAAGTATGTTTCTTAGTGTGTTTATGCTTACGACTCCTGTTCTGTGTTGGTTGATGTAGCGACTGTCAGGTTTCGTATGGTTTTCGTGTCTGCTGTTCCAACTGGTAAAGCTAAACCTTTCAGTCGAGTTAGAGAGAAATTTTGAGATCTTCACCATAAGCTGCCTCGCCTATAGCATTGATTATATCCATGTTGTCTATAAAAGTTCAATTTCCTAGGGCGGCTTTACCTGCAAGATCATCCGCCCTCTCGTTGCCTGTCACACCGACATTCCCTGAGACAAATATGAATGTAATGGAGCGAAGCGCTGCTTTTTGTAATGAATGATACCACTCTTTTAGCATGAATTCGGCTTTGATCTTTTATATCACATTCATAGAATCACTTAGAAAACATACATATGTAAATTCCTTTGTCTGTAGCCATTATAGGGTCTTCGTCTATAGCCATGGTTTCCATTGTCAAGCAGCTGGTGGTGTCATGGATGGCTCAGGCAGAAGACACTATCAGATAGGTTTGCATCTTGGAGAACATTAGGCTGGGAGAGGAGTGGGTCAGAGTGCCTGAGGGACAGTCAGATTTGTGTAGGGTCATAATCACATTGAACAAGGAGTGCAGAAAGTGGCCAGCAGGTAGTGCCATGGAGGTAGAAATTAAGCAGGTAATTCTAGATAGTGCTCGCTCAAAGGATGTGATTATTTATACAGACGGTTTAATGTCTAGAAACAAAGGAAGTGCCTGAAGGTTCTTAGCAAAATCTAAGTACGACTTTTGGTGCAGGGAAGCCTAGCATATGATACCACAGCATTCAGCAGTTTAAGAATGGAGGTGGAGGCGGTCACTGCAGTTTTTTCTGGCTAGAGAACGCGACACACACATATCATGACTGTAACTGACTCAGAAAGCATGCTGAGGAACGCGAGGACAGGCATGCTTTGTGCAGAGTGGCATGCTTTGCCTCGGAGGTCAGGAGCATTGTCTGGATCTTTTCTCCGGGTTATGCCCGTGTGTTGTGAAATTTACAGGCGGGCAGACTGGCTAACTATGCACAACTTAATGGAATATTGATGCACGATAACGCAGACGGGACAAGGGCTTTGTGGGAGAATGTCTACAGTTAGAAGAAGCAAATGGATCCTCACAGTCTGGTGAGGGAGGGAAAACCGGGAGGGAAAAGGATCTGCCGATACTCGACGCTCAGAAGAAAGGCAAGACGGACGTATAATCAGAATGCTGCCGGCACCATTGGTATTGGAACTCTGTGCTAGCTGCTGCAGATGGAGACAGAGCGCTTATATGAATGCCCTGAGTGCTGTAATGTCGGTTCTTGAATCAGCTGAACTCAACATCGGGAAGTAAATTAGCAACTGTGCTACAATTCTTTGATTTCACGATTTTGGCTACATTAGGAGGTACAGTGGATTTGAGTAGATCTGATTTTACAGTGAGTTTAGGTAGATATAACTAATGGGTGAAGCTAATATATTAAGTTTGGGAGGATTTGATTAATGTAGTGAGTTTGGGTGGATTTGATTTATATATGAGTTTGGGTAGATATGACTAATGTAAGAGCTTGGGGAAATCTAAATAATGCAAGAGTTTGGGCAGATTTCATTTATAGAATTAGCGAATGGGCGTATGGATGTAAAGTAACAATTTGGGTAGTTTTGATAAATACAATGAGCTGATATGATATATAGAGATAAGTTAAAAATTTAGGTGGAGTTAGTAAATCAGTGGGTGAGACATAATGGAATAATATAGAAATTTAGGCTATCCTCCGAATAACGGTCTTGAATTATCGAGGCCGAAAATATACCCTAACAGGGCCTCAGTCACGTGTCAATTTCGGACTCCTGGCGACCTATATTGCGCACTTCCGGCGACTTGTGCCACCGCCGAGAGTATCGCCCACGCCGTTAACGCGGCGTGGATTGGGGCTAAACTAGATGGCTGAAAGTCACGAGCAGTGTAGTCCCCGGAAGTCCGAAATTGACTCGTGACTGAGGCCCTGTTAGGGTATATTTTCGGCCTCGATAATTTGGGACCGTTATTTGGAGGATAGCCGAAATTTGTGTCGTTATCATCATCAATTTTCACTGCTGTGCCTGTCATTAAGCGACGTGGGGAGGAATAGTTTGCGATCCATTGCTTGATGGGCAGCGATGGCTATTGTCATTCCGTGTCGACATAGAAGCTCTTTAATGTCATCAGTCCATATTCTCATAGGGCGGCCTCTTGCTTTCACTTGTGATCTTTTCATATGCAACGCCTGCGTTGGTAGTTGTTCTGTTTACTTTCTCACTAGATGACCAAACCATGTGATCTTGTGTTTCTCAATGAATTTGCAGCGTGGTATTGTTCCACCAGTCTGTCTGATAATATCATCTCCAACTATGTCTCAGATGATTAAGTTGGTAGTGTTTCTCAGACATCACATTTTGCATTTGTTATAAATTTTACGTAGGTTAGCCTTGGATAATCTCTACTTCTGGCAGTGGTAGCACAGTGTTGGCATGAATATGCTGTTTGTCATCTGTTTCTTGGCGCTCATACTTGTGGTTTTATATCTCAGTAACGATGTCAGTTGGTATGTAAATGCACTGGCTCGGTGGTTTCTTGCTTCTATTACCCGATCTTTTTTCCCTTCGGAAAATATACTTCCTAGATATTTAAATTCTTTAACTTGCTCCCAGCATCACCATTCAACCCTATGTGTAGCGGACTAGGAATTCTACTGACGCGCAGAACTTCAGTTTTTCGCCCTATTTATATTTTCATGTTGTATATTCCGCATTTTAAAATTTGCCTGTTCAGTTGGTCTTGCAGTCTACTTCCCTCATTGTAGAACAGGCACTGATCGTCTGCAAAAAAAAAAAAAAAAAAATTAGTTTATTCTGTGTGGATCTAATTCTTCCTCCGGAAGGTAAAGTTCCTCATTTTCGGGATTTTCTGGGTCGACTGCTTTAAACCTGGCTTCTTTTAATATTTCGTCTATGTATATTTTAAATAAGAGAGAGAGAGAGAGGAGAGAGAGAGAGAGAGAGAGAGAGAGAGAGAGAGAGAGAGAGAGAGAGAGAGAGAGAGAGAGAGAGAGAGAGAGAGAGAAAGCGCACACATTCCTGCCGTACCCCTATATTGATTGTAAACGTATCAGATTTTGTGTTTTTTTTTGCGCTTAGAAATTTGGGTAGATTCGATCAATCAAACGAGACGATGGGGCATAAGAAGATAAGTGGAAATTGAGTTCGATCTGAATAATATAGTGAGCGAATGCAACAGTTGTTATTAGTCTTTTCTTCTAATGTGTTCTTCCTTCAGGCATTGTTTAATGCGGACATAAATAGCTTTGAAACTGTTTATATCAGCTTCCCGTGTGGGTTCCGGGACCCCGTTGTGGGGTAGAACAGGAATAGACCCACTGCCTCCCTCCAAAAAAGCATGTCATGAGAGTCGGCTAATTGGGAGAGCTTCCTTCAGAGTCGGAGCGCATCTGCCGGAGAGGCAAGGAACAACCAGCTGCACACAAATAAGCCAGTCAACGCAAAACTCAAGCCCTTGCACAAAGCCAAAGCCCAAATGGACAAACAACCCCGACTTTCGGCTGGAGCTTACAGCCAGTAAACGAAGAGGAGGGAGAAGTTTATAGAAGCGCTGTGGTACCTGTGCATTTGGTAATATATTAAAATATTGGTCTAAACTGGTCAAAACCATTCATGCGTAATATGTTGTTTAATTTAGAGTGAGTTTGAAAAAGTGTCTATCAGTCCCTTCATCCATCGATCATCCGTCCATCTACTATTGATCGATCGATTTATGAGTCCATTCATCGATGAATCAATCCATCTGTAGTTCCATCCACCCATTGCTCCATTCATCATCCATTAATCTACTAATGTATACATCCAAACTATCCAGACCATCCAAGCCAACCCATCTATGCATCCATGCGTCAACATACCCATCCATTCATCATTCACCCATTCATTCACCCAACCACCCACCCATCCATTCACTTATGTATCCACTCATCCATGCATAAACCCATTCTCCCACCCATCCACCCATTCATAATTTATCCGTTTATTCAATCACACATCCATCCATCCATCCATCCATCCATCCATCCATCCATCCATCATTTTCCCATCGAAGCATGCATGCACCCATCCAGCAATATGTCTGTCTGCAAAAGAGGGAGCGGGAGAGGGGGCAGGGAGAGAAGGAGATGAATAAAGTGTTCTATACTAGTGTTCCCTATTGTCACTAAACTAAATATCAGACGATGTTCACCTGTGTAATTAGTCATTTGTGAGAGGAAAGAAAAAATAAAGAAGGTAATTTAGTAGATGCTGAGAACACTCATTTCTCGATACACTTGGATCCTCTTCTATATGTATCATCATAATCGTCGTCATCATCATCACTGCGTATCGTTGGGTCACCAGTCGCAATTGTAGCATATGATCGGGAGATGTACCGCACGCTTACCAAGTATCTATGGGAAATGTTATGTCAGTTTTCCACACATACACACAGGGTTCACTCAGTTAACTATGACCGCCCAGTATAATTGGCCCTGCACATGCTGATGGTGATTATAACTGGATTAAAGGAAGGTCAGCTTAGCAGGGAGCACCACTATAAGCCAGACAAACAATAAGTCGACAACCACAATATCTCTGGCACAGGTTACATGTCACCGCGTAACCAGCGATCAGTCTCTTTTTTGTGGACGAGCATGTTGCGATGAAGTTGAATTGGTGATTTATGCCCCACTGTCAATCTACCACTTCTGCCAAGTACACCCAACTCGGCGGTGAAATTGGAAAAAAAAAATATACCCTAGCGAAATATGTACAGAGTGCCTGCTACGGATAATCCCCACACCTGATCGCGCAGATGCATCTGCGTGATGCACAGTGACAGTCCTCTGACGGTACCCTATCCAAGAGACCCCGCCACCCGAGAACCCTAGGTAGATGCACAACTTCGAAAAGAATCCAGACCTCCTGTCTGCTACCTAGTCACTTATTAAATTGTCACTGATCAACCTCTGTGTCAAAAAAGGGACTACGCCCTACCACCGACCAGCTTCCTAATACCTCCCTATCACAACTCAACGCTGGTTAACGCACACACACAATTCCTACAGTACCTTCTGCAGCACATAAAGACACCCCGTCAACCAGCGCTCCACATAGCCGCAACTTTGCCGACCCCACACACATGGCCGACGCAAGTCCATTCTAGAAAAACACTCTGACAGAATAGTGAAGTCCAACTCGTGATCCACCACAGTCATCAAGACAGATTAAGAGCTCTGACAGAATAAAACCACACTGTTAAAACTGTCACACAACACAGTCCTTGCGTTCGCATGACTTAAAACAATTCGCGCACACGTCCACACAGACTGACTGAAAGCGACTGACTGACTCAAACTCCGCATGGGTTTTCCACCTGCTGTCAATTCCGCGTAGATCTCACAACCCTCTCGAGCTATTGACCCCCACAGATCCCACAAAATCCGTGATGTCCGCAAGCCCGTCATGGACCTCACGCCACTCATGTTTCCCCAGCGGCTCATGCTTTACTCTCTTCCAGTGGCCCCAAATATTTACAATCACAACCCACCAACACAGCATGAATACCCTTGTGTACCCATGCATCACAAAGTCCTAGCTTCCTTGGTTCTTCAAACACCAGAGTGACTTTCGCATACAGCAGCTGTTCTGTATGATCAGCTCCCTCCACCTTCGACGGTCGGATGCTTTGGACTTCATGAATGCATGTCTAAGACCTGTCCAGTCGATCAAGTTCTGTATCCAGTTCTTTCTTGGTCTGCCTCTTCTCCTCTACTGAGCCCTTTAGTGTTGTTTTTGAGAAGCCGGCAGATCTCGTATTATATAAAGTTCAAGTCAAGAGGACTGACCTAATTGCACTAAATTAATTCATATGGCTCTCCAGGAAACGACTGTTCGCTGTCTGTGAGCGTCACAAAAAGCACCAACTCCATAACTCAGCAACGATCCTAATCGATCTCCGTAAGACATCGACTACTGGTGAACTGAACGACACGACCGTGAAAACGAGCACACGACCTTTAGTGTGCCAGGCAAACAACTTGACTTTGCCATGGGGACATCCCCCCCCCCCCTTCCCCCCTTTTCCCCCATCGCAGGTTTTATGCATGGGTCTGAAATTTGGCTGCCGTGGCTTGCCAGTTGGCGTCTGGGGTTATGAACACAGTTTTCTAATTCCAACATACCAGTTAGTTTCAGTTGTCCCCGTGTGTGTCATGCCTCATTGTGAGAAAAGAAAAGGGGGAGGGGGGCAAGAAAAGATCCACTGCCTACTTGCATGTCGTGCGAGTCGACTAAATCTACGCCCGCCCACCCATCTATTCACTACCTGCCTATTTATCATCATGTTATTAAAAACGACTGCCGCCTTTACTTCTCAGGACTGTACCTGTTACTGATTTATAGCTGGGTTGACCTGGAAGCCAAGGTCATTTATAAAATAAAGTCCGGCTACATTAGGAACTGAACTGATGACCTTCAGATCCGCAGGAAAGCGTCTAGCCGCTACACAATTTCGGATGTTTCGTGATCTGCCTTTGATTTCTTTGACGATGTCGATCCCCAGTACAAGGACATTCTAGTTGTATTGTTATCAACTGTTACATTACAGACATCCAGTGACTATTGAATGCTCATAATTCTTCTACCTTCTTTCCCAAGTGGAGCACGGGCCCTCAACCAACTCAGGCCAGGTCGTTCTATCCTTCGCTATCACATGTAGCTCTCCCCGTGTCCTACTTATCCTTTTAACTTCGCTCTTTAGCTCCCTTCTCCGTGTGTGTGTGTGTGTGTGTGTGTGTGTGGATGTGTGTGTGTGTGTGTGTGTGTGTGTGTGTGTTTGTGGGGGGAGGGTGGGGTCTTCTATTTATGTGCCACTGTGGTTCCAGCGAAAAGACATTTTAGTTATATTGTTCTCAGGTTTTCTAAACGTGTGTCCTATCCAACGCCAGCGTCTTTTTTTTCATTTCTCGGTCGACTAGAACTTAGTTCTCTCCCAGAGCTCTACCTTAGTGATTCTAGCATACCATTTAATTCCCTCTATTCTGCGCAGGCACCAGTTAATGAATCTTTGTAGTTTATTAGCAATTGCCTTAGTTGTTCTCCATGTTTTCTGCTCCATACAACACTGAATGCTCATAATAGAGGGAATTAAATATCACGACAGGACCACTAATATGGAGCACTATACTTTGCAGCCACATGTTTATTTTTCCAATTGATTCAACTTATGATTTAACCGCTCTGTGTTTTCTTCCACAGTTTCTCAGCTCTCAAGAGACAGAAGAAAATCAGGTAAGGAATTGATGCAAACCTAAGACCCCAATACACTTATAAAGCGTGTCGTAAGAGTATACTAATATGGGGCGTTTTTTAATTCGGAGTGCGTCTGCCTGAGAGACATGGAACTAACAATCTGCATACATATAAATTAGATCTATTAAACGGATGTGCACGCAACGCTCAGATTCGGAACAAGACTAAATAAAGTCCGGAGATAGAGGAACAGCCAGAACTTTCCGCCAGTATTTACAGACAATAAAACAAAATAAATTCGCCTGGTATTTCCGCTCTCTCATCTCTATCTCCCTCCCGCCTTCTCTCTCGTTATCCACCCTCCTCCCCCCTCTGTATCTGTCTCCCACTTCTCCCTTATTCCCCCATTCGTCTCTCTCTTTCTTCTCATCTCCCTCTCCTCTCTCTGTATCTGTAACAAGGACATAAGAGTGCATGGATATTTACAGCTGGCTCTTTAGGCAGAACAGTTCAAGAAGTCATCGGTGCCTTCTCCATGACCTCCAGCAGCATGACGATGGAGGTGATGGCGGTAACACAAGCTTTCATGTGGCTGGGATCTCAGGACTATTCCCGCATGTGTGTGCTGAGTGTTCTTTGAGCAAAATCCCGCGGGTTGAGGCAGGCTGGTTACACAGATAGTGGATTGATTCCTTGCAAAATTCTCTTGTGTGTGTGTGTGTGTGTGTGTGTGTGCAGTTAGCTTAATAGTTGTCCCAGCGCATGCATGTGTTGTTGGTAATGCAAGAGCTGATGGACCGACTAGTGCCACATTAATTGAAGATAGCCGGCCCATGGATCGTGCAGACATTGTCAATGCCCTTATAGAGATCGGACGTTCCGAGGATTTTGGAAGCCATGTGTCCACATCACTGCTAAGAATACGAGAGTTGGGATCGGCACAGCCAAGCATGAGAAGCACACCGGACGCACACGGTCTTATCAACCAGCGTAGAACTGGCACTATGAAAAGCGCGACGCTGATGAATATGTTGAGACAGGAATCTGAGCACCTATGGATGTGTCTGGAGTGCTGTGAAGATAATCCAACTCAAAACTCACACCTCTGTATCTCTGCGCCCCCCCCCCCCCCCACCCCCTCTTTTCCCATCTACCTGACCTTCATCTTTAGGCCTGTTCTTGCGGGGGTTGGAGGCAACGAGAGTACATAGTATCTGGCTGGGTACAGGACAGAAGCCATGTCATCAATGCCATGCGCAGCACATATCAACAAGGGGATTAGGACACTTGTCACGACTTTTTTTTAAATTATACACACTGTTGGATATAAGGGTGAAACCTGGACTTGCCAGATATGAACGTTTCACCAAGGGGAAAAAACATTCTGATTGATCAACATGGAAGAGGCGTCATCGGATGTGGTAATCTTCAGGTGATCGAAGCATCTTTGGATCTGTCCGGATTGCTTTGATGACACTCATTACTAATCATGAATCTCTTCCCACCCTTGTCTGATGACCGTGTTTGAATTTTATTAATTTTACTGCTCATAAACCAATATTATAGTTTTCTTTTCTCTGTCTCTGTCCCTGTTTTAAATTTGCTTTGAAGCGTATTATTATTATCATTATTATCATTATTATTATCATTATCATCATCATCGTCATTATTATTATTATTATCATCATTATTATCATTATCAACATCATCATCAATATTATTATTATCATTATTATTATTATTATCATCATCTTTATTATTATTTATTAATATTATTTTTATTATCATTACAGTTTCTGCTGAGCGATACGACCCAGAAGCCGATGATGATAATGATTATGCAAAGGTGAGTAATGAGATTTAAATTGGTTGATTGTTTTCTGTTTCACAAGTTTAGTCTCCTCGTCCATGCCAGGTTCTTCATACATGTCTACAGCTTTCTGTCTCACGTGCTAGTTAGTTAGTTCTTTATGTAATAGGGACCCTGTTATGTCCCAGGGTCCCAGTTTAGGGGTTCGAATAAACCCTTCTTCTTTTTAAAGACCATGCCATGTGGCGTTGGTAATCATGACGATATCCGCAACCTTCTGTCTGATGTACTTTCAGTCAGCTTTGACACAGATGATCCTCCATGCTATGATGTTAAACTGTCAAGAATCTTTTCTCTCGGTCTCTCTCTGCCTCTTCTCCCCTCCAACTTTCCTACTGTCACGATGTATTCGCTTTCTCCTCATTAAATGACCCAAAAATGTAGACTATCACTTTCTGATGTGGGCAATCCGTTCTCTTCGTGCGTCAGTTTCTTTCAAATCATATTCTAATTTTAGAATAAACCCCCTGTCCTGTAAAAGGTATGTCCATGGGTTAAACCCATAGATGCCCAATATCGAAGGCTCTTTGGGATCAAATAGACAGGGCTGTAGAACAGAGAATTCGTACATGAAAGGACTCATTCAGCTGGGGGTGAATGAAGGTTCTGGGTGAAATTCAGTACTGAGGTGAAAACATGGGCAAACGTTCAAACAGGCTGTAGCTAGTACTGTTAGCATGTCGCATCTTCGTTGGCTACTGCTAGAGGAGACGGACTACCGGTGGAAATGTCCTGAGTGCAATGATATCAGTTCTTTATTGATTCATTCATTCATTCATCCCGCATAAAATATTGTAATGTGTTGATACTGACTGTTATCTCGGCTTGCTGGTTGTACACATGCTGGATCCTTATTCGGGAAGCCCCCGTGGTGTAGCGGCTAGGTGCTTGCCTACGGATCGGAAGGTCATCGGTTCGGGTCCTGCTGGATCCGGACTTTTTTTTTTCAGAAATGGCCTGGGCTACAAGATCTATCCAGCTTCGAGTCGGTTCCAGGTAAAGTCGTGAGAAGTAAAGGAGGCTGGCGGGATGTTAACCACATCACCCACTAAGTGCCGATTGGTCTTTAAAATATGGGTCTAGCCCTATATACCCAGTACGTCTGAAGGCGTGGTTAGGAGGTTAATTCAATTTTTACTTATTTTTACTCTCATAGTGCTTTCTTGTGGTTCCAAACTTAATTCCAAATTCAAACATAGGTTAGTTGCGTAGCCTTTACAGGACGTTGCAGAACCAAACCCAACAGCCCCTGGCTGTTGTGTGGTTCTTCTAGGCAAATTTACGTCCAGTAGTTTGCCATTGCTTTAAATTCAGACAACATTAAACACAGTGTTCTACAGATTGTCTGTCCTATAAGTTTCCACACATAGGAAAAACAAACAAAGCACCATCACCATTACAACTCCCGCTGTGATTATATGTAGTCTTCAACAGTTGAGGACGCGCTTTACAATGTTTTCAAAGCAGTGATATTTTTCTTATGCATACAAACTTTCGGGACGCCCTGTTCAAATGTTTATGTATTGTTGAGTGGAAACCAAGAACAGCATAGCAAACTGCTTGAGCCAAAAAGTTAAATCGAGGATCGGGAATTTGTTTTCTCTGGTCTGACATGGGACATTTGATTTATTGGGTCACTGTGTCAGGTTGATAGTAGGGAGCGGACCTAAACATATAATAATAATAAAAATACTAATCTTTACTTACAAAGCGTGACGTATGAGGCAATTAACTCCTAAATGATTTGAGTCGTTTTTTTTAAGGATTTTATATTATGTTTCAATTTTCCGCTTCAGGGTGACGCTTCGTTATTTCCACGTTTCAGTGCATGTAATATTAATTGAGAAAGATCGTTTAAACAAATTATAACAAGGATAAACATTAAACACACAATCGTGTTTTTTGGGTGGGGAAGAGAGAGAGAGAGAGAGGGGGATCACGTAATATACATTAAACACAGGCAATCGTGTTTTCTTTTGGGTGGGGAAGAGAGAGAGAGAGAGAGACAGAGAGAGAGAGGGGGGGGGAAAGGGGGGGGGGGGGGAAAGGGGGGGGGTGGAAATCACGTAATATACATTAAACACAGGCAATCGTGTTTTATTTTGGGTGGGGAAAAGAGAGAGAGAGAGAGAGAGAGAGAGAGAGAGAGAGAGAGAGAGAGGAAGCGAGAGAGAGAGAGAGAGAGAGAGAGAGAGAGAGAGAGAGAGAGAGAGAGAGAGAGAGAGAGAGAGAGAGAGAGAGAAAGTCACGTAATAAGAAACGAAAAACTGAAACGCATGGCACTATTAAGATGTATGAAGAGAGAGAGATAAGAGACAGACAGTTAGAAAAACATGGTTGACAGCCCTTTGTCATGCTATAGAAAGGTGCCAATATAGGAACTGATATATAGTGTTACAAATCGAAAGTTGCGAAGAAGCATGATCGCCCACGACAGCCGAGCGAGGCACTGGATGATAATGATGATGATGTTGAACAATGAAGGATCCAGCGCAATCAGATATGGGGTTATCCCGCCTTGAAACATTGGTATGTATAATCGTGTCTGTCATTTACAGTTACACGGGGTTGCACACTGGCTATCTGCTGAACCTGAAAACAAAAAGCGAGCTGAAAATGCAAAGAGGAAGAAGAAACAGAAGGAGAAGGAGGAGGGTAAGAAGAAAAAGCAGAAGAAGAAGAAGAAGAAGAAGAAGAAGAAGAAGAAGAAGAAGAAGAAGAAGAAGAAGAAGGAGGAGAAAAAGAAGAAGAAGAAGAAGATGGTGATGTCGAAAACATAGGTCTGTCGATTCATTTGCCTGTCTGTCTGTTTGTCCATTGATCTATGTCAAGGAATGACAAGCCATTACGCATCACCCATATAAGAGTCAGGACCTGTATTACCTGTGCTCGACACAACTTTCAAACTTGGACTCGTCCGGGAAGGTATATAGTCCCCTCGATATACGCCTTTATCGGACAAAATTATAATATCTACATCTTCTAGTTACTTTGACTTAGCGTCATTTTCAAATTTACAACTATTTGATAAATATTGATGGAGTTATTTAACTATTCTTAGAAACCGGTTTACTCCTTGCTCATGTATACAAGGAACTTCTTCTTACCGACGCCTGACTTGAATTTTTGCGGCATTGTGTCTGCCGGCTTTCCTAGCGTTCAGATGTATGCATCGACGCCAGCAAATTTCAATTTCAGAAGGCGGTCTGTAGTGTCGAGGACTTTTCCTATGCTTGGGATGAAACCTTTGTGAAGAGCTGGCAGAAAAATCACAGTCCAACCAACACCCACTAATCAACCCATCAACCAATTACCAACCAACCTATCACCCAACTACCCACCAGCTACCATTTGTGAAGTTCATGACATCATCACTATTGGGCGCCATATACCCCAAACAGCCTAACAGTGCAAGAGCTTGGTGTAGCCCAGAGACAGTGTTGTGACCTGACTGGTGGGAGAGACTTGCTGAGTACCGGTACAGTTGCTGTGTCCTCTATGGTGAGGTACTCTTCCACTGCCTGATCCATTTGAAGCAGAGTTACCAGATTCACAGACAGTCGAATCATCAGGAGCTGAGGGAAGCATCAACGATAGAAAGAGGATAAGTGCCAGTTTGTTTCCATGTTGCTATATTCCCCACAGCTCCAATGTAATCCGATGATGACAAGATGTGCTTCCTCCAGGACTTTCTGACTGTTTAGCTTTGGTTGATTCTAGTCATTGTATTCTGGCATCCATCCACCAAGATCTGGCATCTGTTTCACTATTATATGTATATATATGTTGTATTGATTACATGCATTCATTTTCATGGCTGACTTAGGTGTCTCTATTTCACCTTTCTAAGTGTTTAGTATTGTTGTGTGTATGAGTCATAAATATTATATGTGTTAACATGGTTATGATAATGAACTATCATAACCTGGGGGCTTTCTTTAGTAAGTAGTGGGGGTGTCCAGCCAAGTGTGCCTAGGAATATTGTATTCATATACAGATATATTTTGTAGTGCCAATACTTGAGTTGCCCTACTCCAGAAATAAGTTGAGCGTATATTGGCCACGGGGAATCCCTTAGACCAATACGAGCCAAACGACTCAACATAATTATTTCTGAGTGCTGTTGGTTCTGAAGGAGAAATCCTTATATCAGGCACGTGACAGGAGTGATATGTGACATCTATCAATCCATCCGCTCATTCACCCATCCATCCGTACATCTATCTATTCACCCAGCCAACCAACCACACATCCATTCATCCACCAATTCATCTATCCATCCATCTATGCATTCACCCACCCACCAATCCATCATCCAACCACCCACCCACCCATCCATCCATCTATCTACCTACCCACCCCTCCATCCATCCCTTCCTCGGCCCACTGATTCATCCATCTATTCATCCATCCACCTATCCATACACTCAACCAACCACCCGTCTATCCATTGATCCATCCATCTACGAATCAACATATTCACTCAATCAGTCATCCAACAGGCACCCACCCATCCATACATTTATTCACCTCTCTCGATCCATCAATCCATCCATCCATTTATCCATCCACCCATCCATGCAGCCAACCAATCACCCATCCATTCATCAATCCATCCATTCATTGGCCCTTCCCTCACTATCCTCCTCTCTCACGCCCCTCCTATTCTTCACGCATTTCCCGAACTCACCAACGTTTGTTAACACACCATAGACCCCCCCCCCTCCCCAAGTATTTGCCCACAGCAGAGTTACACCGGGTATTGATGTCTTTGTCACTACTCTTAAGTTTATGCGTTCGTTTGTCATCGATCCATCTGCTATTCTACATAAGCTATAGATTTATTCCTATGCCCGGCACCCATTCGTATGCACCGATGTGGGCGAATTAAATTATTACTTTGCAGGGCCTTTGCACCGCTAGCCTTATGGTTTTAATTTCCTAAGTAAACAACAAGAGTTGCTGTAGGATATTCTTCGGTTGTGTTCTCTTACGTGTGAATTTGGGGCTTCAAAACTACGGCACACCAGGTGTGATTCTGCGGCAGGTGAATGGATGGATGAATAGATGGATGGATGGAAGGTGTGGTGGATGGATGGATAGGAGGTTAGGTGGATGGATGGATAGATGGATGGATGTGGATGGATAGATAGATAGTTGGATAGATTGGATAGATCTTCTTCTGCTGCTTCTTCTTCTTCCTATCCTACCCCCCCCCCCATCTCCTTCTTTTTCTTCTTCTTCTTTGCATTTTTAGCTCGCTCTTTTTTCAGGTTCAGTAGATAGCCCTTGTAAAAAGTAAAAGTAAAGATCCCTTTCACGCATTTAGGCGCATCGGGCATATGGGAAAAGCCACCATATTTGTACAGACCATCGGCACTAGGTGGGTAATGTGGTCAGCATTACGCCGGCCGTCTTTACTTTCTCAGGACAGCCATCCTGGTACCCATATTAGGCTGAGTCGCCCCATACCATGACAAAAATCCACGCAGCTTGCAGTGGGTTTCGATCGTGGTACGCTGGGATTACGAGTCGGACTGGCAACGCCTAAGCCACGGACGCCGCTAATTAGCCCATGTGCAGCACTCTTTCTGTCAGCAGATAGTTTCGCGCTGATTTTGACAGTGGTGTTAGCCGCTGTGTTTTGTTGTTTTGTTAAAGAACAAAAATCGTCACATTCAACCAAAGAGGGAGCTAGTGAGTCGTGGAGTGCAAGCAAACAAATTAAGAGTGTGGAGTTTGGAGGCAACTCAGATGTGGTTATGGAGAAGAATGTTGAGAATACCTTGGACTGCCAGAGTAATCACATTGAATGTCTGGAAATGGCTGATGTTTGTTTTAGTATCCAGAAACCATGAGTTGTTAACCCTTAGGCTCGGTATTATGGATATCGCAACCTTTCGGCCTTGATTCCATTGTAATTACCGTAAATCTGGGAGAAAATGTGGCTTTCCTGCCTACCCCCGGGATTGAACCCGGACCACAAGGAGTACGTCACCCGGTCTCCGCGAAATCCGGTTTAGCCAATTCCGCTAGAGAGCCGGGCTGGAAATGGCTGATGAAAGAAGAATATTTCAAATATAAGGAGAAGGAGACAGACGAAGTTCTTTGGTCATGTGATGAGAAAAGGAGCACTGGAAAATATCGTGACGACTGGAAAAAACCACTGGTAGAAGAGGCAGGGGCAGACTAAGATAAATTATGGTGGATGGCTTAAGACAATGGCATCTAGGAATATCATTAGTAGAATTGATCCAGAATACCAAAGACCAAG
>CAJHNH020000200.1:271430-273930 GCA_905116865.2 Candidula unifasciata | reverse complement strand
TTTTTCGATTATCATAGCAACAACAATTTGAATATTAAGAAGATGTGCTAAGTTTGTCTTCATGTGAAACTTTTGCAGATCACTGTATTGAATTTTACAGTTGTGGTAGTTAGTTGTGCATTCTTTACAGAAGCGCTGTTTGAGTTGACTCAGGGGCCAACATTTTGAAAATGGGGGATCGTCACAGGCTACAGACTTGAGCCTAAGTATAGAAAGACCATCAGTACAATACTGGGAGTCGCTGGGCTCTAATGTCTAGACGCTTGCCTTCGGATCGGATGGTCGTGGGTTCGATTCCTGACAGAGCCGGACTTGAATTGATTGCCTCCGGGAACTACAGCTTCTGTTTCCCTTGCGCTCAATAGGCCGTGGGTTGGTGTTTTGTTATTGTCTTCCTCTGACAAGTTTCCGCATCCATATTTCCCACAGTTGCGTATACTTTACAGGGCGTTGCAGAACCAACCCAAACAGCCCCTGGCTGTTGTGTGGTTTTTCTAGGCAAATTTACGTCCAGTAGTTTGCCATTGCTTTCTGGACGTTCGGCTTTCTTGATACCACTATCGAAACCAACTCAAGGCGCATGACCCGCAGCTGGGATCGAACCCAGCATCCTGGCATTACGAAGTGTTCGCATCGACTTAGCCACAGAGCCGACATTTCCCACAATAATGACATCTAATTACATTTTTCCCACTCACGACCTAACACAGTGGCTCTCAACCTTCCTGATGCCGCGACCCTTTAATACGGCTCCCGGGGAGATCCACGATCATCTCCCCAGCCAAACTACGTCGCTATAGACTCGTCTGCTGTACCGGGGGGTCTGGCTTATCTTGCACTTACGTTTTTCTTTCCAAAAAGAGAATGCCTGTGACAAAAGTTGCAGCAGTCTCTAGGGGGTTTGCGGGTTAGACCCAGTTTGTAAATGTTTTTGTAGTGTTAAAAGCGATGGCGTGCTTAAATATACAACATGCGATATGAA
The DNA here is from genome assembly GCA_905116865.2 of Candidula unifasciata. Lineage (NCBI taxonomy): Eukaryota > Metazoa > Mollusca > Gastropoda > Stylommatophora > Geomitridae > Candidula > Candidula unifasciata. The sequence goes on along the minus strand of CAJHNH020000200.1, from coordinate 272,948 downwards.
CGGATTACCGAACACCCCCCCCCCCCCCCAAGCAGTGTGCGAAGGTCGGGTGACTGGAGGCCGACTAATCAGAAGCGAGTTAGTGTGAACCGTGGAGAGGTTATCGTGGATCATGTCTAGTTCCTTCATGCTGTGACGACCTCTGGACAATTTTTTCCTTCATAACTTCAAAAAATATGTGTTTTCTTATGGTTTTAGGCGACCCATGCGAAAGGGTCATTCGACCCAATAAAGGGTCGCGCCGGCAGGGTGAGAACCGCTTACCTAACCCAACAAAACAATTTACGATTATGTCTCTGGTGAGGTTACATTAAGTTTCTTTCAAATTCCAATTCCAATTCCTCCAACAAAAATTCCAAATGTGATCCTTTTTAAGCCGCCCGGAGGCCTGCTGTATGAAGGAAGGTTCCCTGGCTGTCTTATTTGATTTCCTTTTTTTGTGTGGTGTGTAGTCACACCTGATATTCCGGTTCTTTGCTTCCTTGCTGCGCTGTGGTGCTTGTGGTCTTTGGGTCTGGTGTGGTCCAGATCTCTTTGTGATGATATCGACGGGTACTAGCTGACTGTTGCTGGTGCTTGGCTTGCCTCGTGCTGATCGCTGCGCTGGTGCCCTGTTGCTGCTTGGTTGCCGTTCTGTAAAGCCGCCGGGAAAAGCCAAACAAACAGCGGGTCACGACGCCTCAAACAATGCTCCTTTTCAGGACAACCAGGGCCGTCACAATCTGTTGTTGTGATCAGCCCGTTTTTTTTTTTTTTTCACGGAGTGTGGAGAAGTAGTGGTAGTAAGATAGACTGCAAATGAGAGATCAAATTTGCTCGAATGTGCCCGGAGATGTGATAGTTAGGTCGGGAGAATGAGAGCGACAGATAGATTGAGAGAGGTGGCTTCTCGACGCTGTGACTTCTGATGGGTTGAGATCCCATCGCCTGAAATAAAACTGAAGGCATTGTTAACGTACATGTGGTTTGGGGGTGGGGTGGCGTAAGAGAGACTGGACTCCCCGAGTGCTGGTCCCCTTTGGTGCAATGTCTTCAGCAGTCTGCTTCAGAACGTCGGGTGGCCTTTGGTGGTTTCCGTTGTCGTCTTCTGCCTGAAAGTATGTTAATTAAGGATTATGTTATCATTTAGGCCTTCACGCTGGTATTCGTCGTTAGGGCAGGGTCTGAAATAAGACTGACAGGCATTGTTTTAAATACATGTGGTGTGGGGTTAGGGTGGCGTAAGTTAGACTGGAATTCCCTAGTGCAGGTCCCCTTTGGTGCAATGCACTTGGCTAGCTGCTTCGGAGCGTCGGGTGTTCTTTGGTGGGTTCCGTTGTCTACTTCCTCCTGAAAATATACTAATTTAAGATTTGTGTTACGACTTTGGCATTTATGATGTTATTGGCCAGTTGACAGGTAGAGGCAGTGGGAGTGGCATAGGTTTAGAGTGCTGGAATGCTTCAGAGGACATAAAACGAGGTCGGAAGAGTGAGGGGAAGGGTAGTCTGTCCTGGCAGGTACCACTGGTACTCGCAG
>CAJHNH020000200.1:148930-266430 GCA_905116865.2 Candidula unifasciata | reverse complement strand
AAGCATTTATGTTCACAATACCCTAAAAGCCACACTACAATGCTATGCAAAAGCCACCCTACAATGTTTGTAAAGCACATACCACTTTATAATATCAATTCTTTAGGTGCACTCAGTTCTCCGTGACCCCATTTATTATAAGGTGATATACAGATAGGAACTCAGAGACGTTTTGGCTTTAAACACTAATCTTCCATCTGTGTTAGTGGATGTTGTGAGGGGGTGCGAAAGTTGGTAGAGTTCTAAGTGAAGTGATGTTGGTTAGTTAATCGACGTATTATCCTCACTGCACATCGAAAAAGTCCATGACCCCTCGGATCCCATCTCCACTATCTCCCTCAGCGTGTGGCGATTGTTTTGGGATAGCTTACTATTCTTCTTTAGCTACCTGCACAGTGTTCATGTCTGGAAATATCTCTTTTGCCCTGACGTTCTTTTAGTCTTCTGAATGATGTCGAATCTGTGTCGCGTCCTGAATCCTTTTCCCGTCTAGCCTCATTGAGAGCGGCATTGAGAACATCGGCCTGGTCCATTGCCTGTCCTGTCCCTATAATGACCTCAAGCTGACAAGCCAGTCTGCTGGTTTATTCCCTCTTACCCCCGAGTCAGTCAGTCAGTAAGTAGCCTGTCCTTTGCAGAACCTTGCTCCCATATCAACCTTCCGGAAAACTTCTGGAAAAAAAAAGCAAGATGTCCCGCGTCCGATACACCCATTTGGAGATCATCCGCAACATCCTGCACCCATCTTCTCTTCGGCCTTCCTCTTCCTCTCTTCCCAGGCATATACCTCTCCATTATTGTTCTCTGTGAACTTTCGTGATGTTTAAAGTGACCAAAATATTTTAGTTCTCTGTGTTTTATCGCCAACCGTCTTCAGTATTCAGTTCTTGAAGTATGGGTGCATTTGTTCTTTTCTTTACCCATAATATTCTTAGGACCCGTCTATAACATTTGTATTCAAAGGCATTTATGCGCGGTTCGGCTTGTTAGGGAATTGTCCAGGTCTCACAGGTGTTTGTTACAATGGGGCTCTTAGACATCTATTTGTTTGTAGTTCTGTCTCTCGCACTCCAGTGTTGTTTTAGTCTTTGGAGAGCAGCTGTTTGTCATCGTTTAATTTCTTTCCTTGTGTCAGCATTGTTGGTAATCAGTGATCCCAATTTATTCAAAATTTTCCAACAACCTCCAATCTTTCCTCGTTAACATATGTTTCTTGCTCCATAGTAATTTGATCTGTTTCCATTAGCTTTGTTTTTGCTGTGTTGAGATATAAGTTGTGTTTTTCACTATTTCTTTACCCCAGAATGTCCTGATTAAAACAAATTTCAACTGATTCCTACCAGACGCGATTTCCTAAGTAGAGTGTCACTCAGAAAGATCGCATAGGAAAAATGCAGTGTCTCCAGCGCTCTCACTGCTTTTGTTACCGCCATCACCTTCATGGTCAGAGACCACTTGTAGGTAAAGTAAAGGACCCTTTCCACTCCTTTGGGCGTATAAGGCATATAGGGCTAGACCTCTATTTTTTTAGACCAATCGGCACAAGAGGGGTGATGTGGTCAGCATCACACCGGCCGCCTTTACTTCCCGGGACTGCACCCGGTACCCACTCAGGGCTGGGACGACCTGGTAGCCAAAATCATTTTTTTTTTAAATACGGCGATTCCCAGACTACTTGTAGTCCACGCAAATACTGTTTTCTTTGACTGTTCTCCATCGACCCAGGAAAGTGTAGATGAAGTGTTCCGTTTAAAGCAAAGGACCTTTTTCACAAAGGCTCGCTGCTACAAAGAAAAATAGTGCTCTGGGGGAGGCTCAAGCAGCTTACGGGTTGTTTAAGTGTGCAATAATAAAAATTTGCGTGATGTATAGCAAATAAGTAAATCGCTATCTTTGGACATGAAAAAAAAAAAAATCTCAAAAAGATCAAATCTGTAATTATTCTCCACACAAATTTTTAGGGGCGTCGGTGGAGGAGGGGGAAATTGAGTGATATTTTGTGATCTGAGTTGTCAAACCTGCAAGTAGCTGACCCTAGGGGAAAACAGAAGAAGGAAGGATGGTTGCAGAACCAACTCCAGCACTTTTTTTGGGCTGTTTTCTTTTCTAGGAAAATTTTACCTTCAGTAGTTTGCCATTGCTTCGTAAACGGTCAGCTCTCGGTACAACAGTCGAAACCATCGCCAGACAAAACGTCCGCAGCTGGGATCGAATCTGGCACCCCGGCATTACGAAGCGCGCTAGCAACGCCTTAGCCACAAAAGGGTAAACACATAAGATTTTGTTCCATCGTGGAAAACCCCCTCAGTGTAATGCCGTGCATGTAATAGTTTGTAGCTTGTTGCATGCTTATGGTTCTTAAGCCTGTAAAAATGGAGGGAAATCGGCAACATGAAGACAACACGGAACTATAGGAGGAGAAGGAGAAGGAAAATATATAATATCATGCAAGCAAAGGGGAGAATAATCTGGCAAGCTGTTAATGTGATGAGGGAAAATAATTGAGGCGTAACAACAAACTGGCAACGTATGGGGGAAGATCGATAAAGGGGCTCTGTAATTCACCAAGGGGTTGGGTATCTGTGCGTACTGTTGTTCGCATGTGTGCAGTCAAACGAGCGGCTTGCCAAGCAGTTTTTAACTCTAAGCTGTTATTCAAGAATCCCTGGTTCAAATCTTCAGTAAAGTTATGGATATTTTTTTTTTAAAGTTGGGAAAAGACCACGAAATATTTCCAAAGACAATATAGCGGTATAACCAATATAACCAACTTCATTGTGGATTCAGCACAGTGTGGGCTTTATTCGCACTCTGTCCTTCGGTTTGTTGCAAGTTGAGATTTTTCGAGGTCTGTGGAGGTCGTTTACGAGTGTTCTAATTACTTCTTTGGAGGTTAAATGGGGCATCCGAGATCTGCATTGTTGATCTACTATCTAAAGTTTATTGGGATACTTTGGTACCGACCGGTCGATTCAAGTGGAAATCGATTGGAGGTGAATGATTACTGAGCTTGTGTGAATGTACTATTACTGAGTTTGTCATGTGAATGTACTGTCTCTTACTGAGCTTGTCGTGTGAATGTACTATTACTGAGCTTGTCCTGTGAATGTACTGTCTCTTACTGAGCTTGTCGTGTGAATGTACTATTGCTGAGCTTGTGGTGTGAATTTACTGTCTGTTACTGAGCTTGTCGTGTGAATGTACTTCTATAACTAAGCATGTCGTGTGAATGTACTATCTATAACTGAGCTTGTCGTGTGAATGTACTATCTATAACTGAGCTTGTCGTGTGAATGCACTATCTATAACTGAGCTTGTGTGAATGTACTATCTATAACTGAGCGTGTGTGAATGCACTATCTATAACTGAGCTTGTGTGAATGTACTATCTATAACTGAGCTTGTCGTGTGAATGTACTATCTATAACTGAGCTTGTGTGAATGTACTATCTATAACTGAGCTTGTCGTGTGAATGTACTATCTATAACTGAGCTTGCCGTGTGAATGTACTATCTATAACTGAGCGTGTGTGAATGTACTATCTATAACTGAGCTTGTGTGAATGTACTATCTATAACTGAGCTTGTCGTGTGAATGTACTATCTAAACTGAGCTTGTGTGAATGTACTATCTATAACTGAGCGTGTGTGAATGCACTATCTATAACTGAGCTTGTGTGAATGTACTATCTATAACTGAGCTTGTCGTGTAAATGTACTATCTATAACTGAGCTTGTGTGAATGTACTATCTATAACTGAGCTTGTCGTGTGAATGTACTATCTATAACTGAGCGTGTGTGAATGTACTATCTATAACTGAGCTTGTGTGAATGTACTATCTATAACTGAGCTTGTCGTGTGAATGTACTATCTATTACTGAGCTTGTGTGAATGTACTATCTATAACTGAGCTTGTCGTGTGAATGTACTATCTATAACTGAGCTTGTGTGAATGTACTATCTATAACTGAGCGTGTGTGAATGCACTATCTATAACTGAGCTTGTGTGAATGTACTATCTATAACTGAGCGTGTGTGAATGCACTATCTATAACTGAGCGTGTGTGAATGCACTATCTATAACTTAGCTTGTGTGAATGTACTATCTATAACTGAGCGTGTGTGAATGTACTATCTATAACTGAGCTTGTGTGAATGTACTATCTATAACTGAGCTTGTCGTGTGAATGTACTATCTAAACTGAGCTTGTGTAAATGTACTATCTATAACTGAGCGTGTGTGAATGCACTATCTATAACTGAGCTTGTGTGAATGTACTATCTATAACTGAGCTTGTCGTGTGAATGTACTATCTATAACTGAGCTTGTGTGAATGTACTATCTATAACTGAGCTAGTCGTGTGAATGTACTATCTATAACTGAGCTTGTCGTGTGAATGTACTATCTAAAACTGAGCGTGTGTGAATGTACTATCTATAACTGAGCTTGTGTGAATGTACTATCTATAACTGAGCTTGTCGTGTGAATGTACTATCTATAACTGAGCTTGTGTGAATGTACTATCTATAACTGAGCTTGTCGTGTGAATGTACTATCTATAACTGAGCTTGTGTGAATGTACTATCTATAACTGAGCGTGTGTGAATGCACTATCTTCAACTGAGCTTGTGTGAATGCACTATCTATAACTTAGCTTGTGTGAATGTACTATCTATAACTGAGCGTGTGTGAATGCACTATCTATAACTGAGCGTGTGTGAATGCACTATCTATAACTGAGCGTGTGTGAATGTACTATCTATAACTGAGCTTGTCGTGTGAATGTACTATCTATAATTGAGCTTGTCGTGTGAATGTACTATCTATAACTGAGCGTGTGTGAATGCACTATCTATAACTGAGCGTGTGTGAATGTACTATCTATAACTGAGCTTGTGTGAATGTACTATCTATAACTGAGCTTGTCGTGTGAATGTACTATCTATAATTGAGCTTGTCGTGTAAATGTACCTATCTATAACTGAGCTTGTCGTGTGAATGTACTATCTATAACTGAGCTTGTGTGAATGTATACTATATATAACTGAGCGTGTGTGAATGTACTATCTATAACTGAGCGTGTGTGAATGTACTATCTATAACTGAGCTTGTCGTGTGAATGTACTATCTATAATTGAGCTTGTCGTGTGAATGTACTATCTATAACTGAGCGTGTGTGAATGCACTATCTATAACTGAGCGTGTGTGAATGTACTATCTATAACTGAGCTTGTGTGAATGTACTATCTATAACTGAGCTTGTCGTGTGAATGTACTATCTATAACTGAGCTTGTGTGAATGTACTATCTATAACTGAGCTTGTGTGAATGTAATATCTATAATTGAGCTTGTCGTGTGAATGTACTATCTATAACTGAGCTTTGTGTGAATGTACTATCTATAACTGAGCGTGTGTGAATGTACTATCTATAACTGAGCTTGTCGTGTGACGGTAACTATAGCTTTCGATTTTTATGTTGTCTAGTGTGTTCTTCTATCTTTCTACTTCTTTCTATGAGTGCCGTTCACAATACTTTCTGTTACTTGATTAATTCATAATATTTAACGGCTTCAAATGGTTCCCCTCTCTGTTTATTTATAGGAATGACGTATACACACTGGAACCTACCAATCAAATACCTTTCTTAAATGTTTGTGTATTCTAGACAGGGCAATAAGGTCTACTGTGTACGTAAATTGTTGCTGTGATTGTTATTTGACATTTGCCTCGTTAATATAAATTTCTGTAACCTATGGTGCCATTTCAATGGGTTGAAATGAATTCTGTCCGTATTCCATAGTCGTGGATTTCAAGCTGTACGATAGACATGGCCAATGAGACACCTTTTTTTGGGGGTGCCGAGTTGACCATGTATCTTAGTGCACTTGTATTCATGGCGAGGCGCAGACGCCGTCTGGAGGTGACAGGTTCAATTCCCGGCACGGTAACTATAGCTTTCGATTTTTATGTTGTCTAGTGTGTTCTTCTATCTTTCTACTTCTTTCTATGAGTGCCGTTCACAATACTTTCTGTTACTTGATTAATTCATAATATTTAACGGCTTCAAATGGTTCCCCTCTCTGTTTATTTATAGGAATGAAATATCTATAACTGAGCGTGTGTGGATGTACTATTTATAATTGAGCTTGTCGTGTGAATGTACCTATCTATAACTGAGCTTGTCGTGTGAATGTACTATCTATAATTGAGCTTGTTGTGTGAATGTACCTTTCTATAACTGAGCTTGTCGTGTGAATGTACTATCTATAACTGAGCTTGTCGTGTGAATGTACTGTCTATAACTGTGCTTGTCGTGTGAATGTACTATCTATAACTGAGCTTGTCGTGTTAATGAACTATCTATAACTGAGCGTGTGTGAATGTACTATCTATAATTGAGCTTGTCGTGTAAATGTACCTATCTATAACTGAGCTTGTCGTGTGAATGTACTATCTATAACTGAGCTTGTGTGAATGTATACTATATATAACTGAGCTTGTCGTGTGAATATACTATCTATAACTGAGCTTGTCGTGTGAATGTACTATCTATAACTGAGCTTGTGTGAATGTATACTATCTATAACTGAGCTTGTCGTGTGAATATACTATCTATAACTGAGCTTGTCGTGTGAATGTACGGCTATCTATTACTGAGCTTGTCATATGAATTTTCTATCTACTTCGGTATAGATATTAGTGATGACAATCTAATCATAGGTTATAATTAGTAATGTTATAGAATTTAATTGGAAAACCTCCAAAAAAAAGTGGTTTGTGGTTTTAACAAAGCATGGCACGAGGGGAACAACGGATCAACATAATGGCACAAGGGAAGGCTCCGTTCTACTTCTAACTCTAACCTGTTTTTGAAGTGGCTCAGCGCAGTGCACGGGCTCCGTAGCACCGGCCAGGGTCCTTTGTGTACACACCTACATACATATACATACATACATACATACATACACAGACACTCACTGGCACATGTTGTATGCATACACACATTCACGCATGCATACACACACTCATAGATACCCAGTGCAGAAACTATCCTACATACACACACCCACATGGACGCCCCCCCCCCCCCCCAGGGAGAGATTCATGTGAGATGACAGTTTACTGTAACGATTCATGTGAGATGACAGTTTACTGTAACGATTCATGTGAGATGACAGTTTACTGTAACGATTCATGTGAGATGACAGTTTACTGTAACGATTCATGTGAGATGACAGTTTACTGTAACGATTTATGTGAGAAAACAGTTTACTGTAACGATTCATGTGAGATGACAGTTTACTGTAACGATTCATGTGAGATGACACTTTACTGTAACGATTTATGTGAGATGACAGTTTACTGTAACGATTCATGTGAGATGACAGTTTACTGTAACGATTCATGTGAGATGACAGTTTACTGTAACGATTTATGTGAGAAAACAGTTTACTGTAACGATTCATGTGAGAAAACAGTTTACTGTAACGATTCATGTGAGATGACAGTTTACTGTAACGATTTATGTGAGAAAACAGTTTACTGTAACGATTCATGTGAGATGACAGTTTACTGTAACGATTCATGTGAGATGACAGTTTACTGTAACGATTCATGTGAGATGACAGTTTACTGTAACGATTCATGTGAGATGACAGTTTACTGTAACGATTCATGTGAGATGACAGTTTACTGTAACGATTTATGTGAGAAAACAGTTTACTGTAACGATTCATGTGAGATGACAGTTTACTGTAACGATTCATGTGAGATGACAGTTTACTGTAACGATTTATGTGAGATGACAGTTTACTGTAACGATTCATGTGAGATGACAGTTTACTGTAACGATTCATGTGAGATGACAGTTTACTGTAACGATTTATGTGAGAAAACAGTTTACTGTAACGATTTATGTGAGAAAACAGTTTACTGTAACGATTCATGTGAGAAAACAGTTTACTGTAACGATTCATGTGAGAAAACAGTTTACTGTAACGATTCATGTGAGATGACAGTTTACTGTAACGATTCATGTGAGATGACAGTTTACTGTAACGATTCATGTGAGATGACAGTTTACTGTAACGATTCATGTGAGATGACAGTTTACTGTAACGATTCATGTGAGATGACAGTTTACTGTAACGATTCATGTGAGATGACAGTTTACTGTAACGATTCATGTGAGATGACAGTTTACTGTAACGATTCATGTGAGATGACAGTTTACTGTAACGATTCATGTGAGATGACAGTTTACTGTAACGATTCATGTGAGATGACAGTTTACTGTAACGATTCATGTAAGAGGACAGTTTACTGTAACGATTCATGTGAGATGACAGTTTACAGTAACGATTCATGTGAGATGACAGTTTACTGTAACGATTCATGTGAGAGGACAGTTTAATCTAACGATTCATGTGAGAGGACAGTTTACTGTAACGATTTATGTGAGAGGACAGTTTACTGTAACGATTTATGTGAGAGGACAGTTTACTGTAACGATTTATGTGAGAGGACAGTTTACTGTAACGCTACAACAGATAGGACAGTTTACTATAACACTCCAACAGAGAGGACAGTGTACTGTAATGCTACAACAGAGATGACAGTTTTTTATAAAGCTACTCCCTCGGAGAAATCTCTGTAATGCTACTGACGAGAAGAAAGTTTATTGTAACGCTACTCCAGAAAGAACAATTTATTGTAACGCTACCCCAGAGAGGACAAATTTCTATAATGCTGCTGACGAGAGGAAAGTTTACTGTAACGTTACCAGAGAGAACAGGTCAGAATAACGCTACTAACGAGAGGATAGTTCATTGTAACGCTACCACAGAGAGGACAGTTTATTGTAACACCGCTAACCAAAGATCACTTTACGCAACCGCCACTAAGAAGATAAGAATTTTCTCTTGGTTTTCAAATGTAACTTGTTTCACCGATAACGTCTACGATCAGCGACACAACACTGACACTCACAGACAAAATGAGGACCCCCCCCCCCCCCCCCCCCCCCCCCCCCCCCCCCCCCCCCCCCCAGGAAGCCTGACCAGAAAGGACTTTCATGGATAACAAAACGACTATTTGTGTTGTCTTTCTTGTCCTCTTTCTTTTTTTCTTTCTGCCTTTAGTAATAATGAGGTCGACGCCTTTGCCGTGAAACTATGCCTTCCAAGCCTGGTCGCTTTGTCAGTGTGTTCCGGGTGTAGAATTATTTATCAGTGAAGGGATGATTTGAAACTATAATTTGATAGCTGTGGTAACTTGAGGTCCACCCCTCCCCCCGCCCCCCCCCCCCCCCCACACACACACTAAATAATATTCGAGACAAGTGCAAGAAGAAGAAAAAGAAGAAGAAGAAGAATATGATGACGATGTTTGTGGTAATGGGTGCACCCCCCCCCCCCCCCCCCAAAAAAAAAAAAAAAATTAAAAAAAAAAAAAAACTCCGAATGTTGAGTCATCAATCAACATCACAGCACTCGGGACACCTCCAATAAACGCCACGTCCCCATCTTCAACAGCAAGCAAAAAGTTCTTATTCTTACGGTGACAAAATAGTAGCCAGGAAGTTGTAGAAAAAAGAAAGCTTTTTAAAAAGTACCTTAAGAAAAAGACTAAGAAAAAAAATTCTTCCTTCTGTGTTTTGTTTTGATCCTGCAACATTGTCTTCTGCAGACGTCATTCGCACTTCGCAAGAAGACGTAGCCTCGCTGGTATTCTGTTAATGAGAGAATTATAAATGAATAATTTATAAGACATATCGACCTTCACAGAATATTATCCAATTCGTCTTAGCCGTTTCCCCTGCTCGCCCCATCCCAACGATGTTTAGTTTTCTTGGCCATTAACGATGACGACTTGAGAGGTTTGTTGTAATAATAAAATTGCCGTCTGGAATAACAATCAGCAGATAGTTGCTTTCATTTTAACTCTCATGTGAGAACATAGAAAACAACAAAGGCAATTACTATTAAACTACAGACATTCATTAAATGCTGCCTGCGTAGAATAGAGGGAATTAAAAAGTATGATAGAATCACTAATGTAGAGCTTTGGGAGAGAACTAAACAAGTTCTAGTGGACCAAGAGGTGAAGAAAAGACGCTGGCGTTTGATAGGGCACACATTAGGAAAACGTGAAAACAATATAGCTAGAATATCTCTGCACTAGAACCAACAAGGGGTCATAGAAATGAAGAAAGACCAAAAACACGCAGAGAAGGGATAGCGAAGGACAGTTTGAGTAGTTGGTTAAGGACCTATACTTCACTGGGGTTTAAAAAGACAGAAGAAGAAAATTGGAACCTACAAAGATTTTCTACAGGTTTCGGTTACTCTGTAACCGCCAGGTGCCGGTAGTGTGTTGGTGAATCTGTCCAAATGAGGAAATATGTCCTAAAGGGCAAAAATTGGCACCAGAGGGATAGAGAAAAAAAAAAGGGCGCCCAAAAATAACATGGAGACGAACGATGGAAAGTGACCTGAGTGCGGTATCTTTGACATGGAAAACTGCACTGAAGATTGCACAGGACAGGAAAGCATGGATAGTCCTCTCTGAAGCCTCATGTGCCACTAGGCATAACGAGAACTGATTATGATGATGTCCTAAAGGGAACATTTAAAAATATATGTAATTCTGTCGATGCCATGCAAATTACAACACATTAATTAGTTAAGGCATACTGAGGTACCACTGTATTTTATAGACTAGTCGAGACTAAAGAAGATTGAGCAGCCGCTTCATTCAGACTTGATGTGGTCCAACTAGATTATCAAGTACACGAATCTATGGAGTAGCAACGACTTGTAATGACTACGCTATACCATGGCGAGATGAGAAAATCTCTTCTAACAATCTAATTTTCTTTTCCCCAGTAGTTCAGGTTTGGGCTCCGGGGTTTCGCATTAAGAACCCCACTGACTAGTCACTCTATTGGCCGGTACCTAATTGAGTTTGTCGTGGCACTGGGTACATGCTGCGGGGATGGCAGTTCCCCGTGTGCCATAATCTTGTTGTGATACTGGGAAATGGGAAGATCTACGCTGTATGTATAAAAATGCAGGCTGTGACCGTTAATTTCCATTGCTGTGACCGTTAATTTCCATTACAATATAAAGTGGGAGCTAGTTGGCTGGGTAGTCTGAGGGGGATGCGGAAGGGAGTCTCTTCTAACGAAACACTGCATATAATTAACAGTACTAAGTGTTCTAGTAGGAGAGGGGAGAAAGAGAGAGATAGAAAGACAGATAGACAGACAGATAGACAGACAGAAGGACAGGCAGACAGTGTAGTGAGATAATGAGTGAGGGAGTGTGGTAGTAAGGGAGTGACGTGATGAGTAAGTGAGCGAGTCAGTACGTGAGGGAGTGATTGAGGAAGTGAGTGAGTGAGTTAGTTCAGTATCCTTTGCATCACGTTCGTTACAGAACGGCCCCCAACATTCTTTAGCTGCTTGGTTCTTCTATGCAATTTTACGTTTAGTAGTTTGCCATTGCCTATTGTACCGTCGGCTGTCGATACCAATGTCAGTATCAGCTTAAAGCGGTCCATTAACCCGTCGCCCGCATCTGGAATCGAATCGGGTATCTCGGAATTGCGAAACGAAGTCGTAGCGCCTAAGTCACAAGCGCCGAAGACAGAGAGAAAGAAAAGAGAGAGAGAGAGAGAGAGAGAGAGAGAGAGAGAGAGAGAGAGAGAGAGAGAGAGATAACTATCGCAGCTATGCTGTACAGAGACGGAAGGCAATAACATCATCACTGGAACGAACGATGAAGATGAAGAACACAATTTTAGTGCCAGCTGGGATGTCTTTTTATTGTTAGTCTCTGGTCAACATGAATAGTTTTAAAAAAACTAGATTTATAATCCCTTAGAATTCATGTTAACGTTATGTTGCTATAATAATAGTAATAGTAGTTGTATTAGTAGAAGTAGTAGTAATAATAATAATAATAGTAATGTGGCAGAACGCCAGGGAACGGATGGTGATTATTTTAATTAGGCTTCAAGCGAGCCAAAAGTCTGGCCACTGAGCATAAAAAGGCCAACGCACTCGGAAACGGTCTCATTTTGGCTTCCGGACTGAACCCGCAGTCGTTCAAAGGGCAGGAGAGCCCACTCAGCGCTGTAACCATGTACATGTGCTCAGCGGCACGTGTTCGGGCGACTGCGTGGGGATAACCGGTTGCCTGGCTGATTTCATGGCGGTCGTATGTTTCCATAGTTAAATTTGAATTAGTCTCTAGCAGGTAAATTTTGTGGGTTGATATATCAGTGTGTATCCTCGCTCGGAGATAGTTTGATTTCAAGTCGCTATAAGCGATTTACTGGTCTAGTGGCATATTGCAGCTTAACGTACGTGTTAATATGTTTCGGTTTTTGCCATTGTTGAGGTAATTTTTCTGTGCGTATGCGTTTATTATCACATTTCCTTGTTAGCTGGAGATGATTAGCACTTTAGATTCTGGTCGAGCACGTAAGTTGTTGTTAATGTATTATGTGTGAAGTAAACGTTAATTTTGTGTTCAGCTCGGTAAAATAAACAGCAGTTTAATGTGATGTTATAATTCATTTGCTCGATTCAATTTAAGATCTGTAGTCCGTGCATATGGTTCGTCAGGTGAATGTAGCCATCTTGTATGTTAGTGTGTGCAACACAAGTTGTTCAGATATCCCTTATCCGGGTCTCGGTGGAATATTCCAGGATTTGTGCACAAAAGAACTGCGTGTCATTTCTTTACTTTCCTGTTTTTGCTGTTCAGCGGGGAACTATTACTTTTTGTCCTAATCACAATTTTCCTCATTTTTCCTCTACTTTCCGAGTTTGTCTTTTCTTTCTTCCCGCTAGCACAATAATAATAATAATAATAATAATAATAATAATAATAATAATAATAATAATAATAATAATAATAATAATAATAATAATAATAATAATAATATGAAGTCCCATCTTAGTCAGTATTTTACCTGAACAATGTCTTCATAAAAATACCCGCAAGCAGTATCAGTAAAATGGCCGCAGCATTGATTTTTTTATTCAGTTCTCGGATAATATTGATTACATTTGAAATTACCCATAACTTCAATAAGCTACTTCTTAATTAGGTCAAACTAGAAGGTTTTAACTCAATGCACCAACCAGATTCACAATATTTACTGTTTAATTAGGAATCACCATCACGTCATTGGGGATATTCCCGCCTGCGCTCAGTCCATCTCTTCAGCAGTAGTAGTCTGATTGTTTCCCCACCAGATTCACAGTGTGTCTTTACCAGCATCGTCACGATCATCGCTTCATCGATCGATCGATCGATCGGTTTGTTCCCTATCCGGGCATATGTTTTAACGTGTTTTGCCATACCATCTTGAGTGTGGGGAACCTCTGTGGTGTTGCGGCTAACAGCTCGCCTGCGGATCGGAAGATCGTGAGTTCGGGTCATGCGAAGCCGGACTTCCCCCCCCCCCCCTCATTTAGAAACGACCTTGGCTCCCAGGTCGACCCAGCCCTTGAGTGAGTACCAGAAACAGTCCTGGAAAGTAACGTAGTGATGCTGACCACATCACTCACCAAGTGGCATGAGTGGATACCAGGCATCAGTACGCCAGCATTGCAGGGAATCACGTGAATATTTTGTCTAGGATATGCAGGAGTGCGAGAGAAGGAAAGAGCGGATTTTCTAGCTGCAAAAGCGAAAGCTTCGGGAACACTCGTAGTGGACAAGGGAGATATTCTGAAGACCATATATAAACGACTTTTGGCAGAAGACACGAGATTAGATGAAATATCATAGGCAAGAATGTGTGGACGAGTAATTAAGTGTGGATCCGACAAGAAGGGACGGATGAGAGGAAGATATCGGCTTGTGTACAGTCAGTGTGCTACGGGAACAGTTAGCATCTACACTTTACATCATTTGCTGCAGAAGACGGTGTGCTATGATGTAGATTCTTAAATCAGTAATCAGTGCCGATTCGTCTGTAAAATATAGATCTAGCCCTATATGCCCAATACGCATGAAGGCGTGGAAAAGGGACCTTTACTTGTTATCATGAGACTGCAAAATCTCAGCCCGGACGGCAGGTCAGCTAGGCAGATCCCAGATACCAGGTTCAACCTGCAAACACGTTATACTTAGGCCATCCGTAACGGTTACTGCAGCCGGGTGTAACCTGAAGTCATGAACACAATCGTCATAATCGTTTTGTTGTACCAGGGTTGATAACCACTGTCTCCCTATGGGTTCCGGGGTCCCTATTGTCCCACTACCTCCCCAAAAAGCATGTCGTAAGAGTCGACTAATTGGGGGCTTTTTTCAAAGTCGAAGAACATCTGCCTGAGAGGCGAGGAACCAATATTCTGCACACAAATAAGCGAGCTTATTACGGATGTGCACACAACACTCAGGAACAAGATTAAAGTCCCGAGGTGGACGAACAACCAGAAATGTCCGCCGGAGTTTACAGCCAGTGAACGCGAAGAAGAAGAATTTGTGTTGTACCGTTGATATATCACATAAGAGATATAGTCAATTCCTCCATTCGGTTCTGTCCTTAACAGTACTTTTGATATCATGTGTGGACTTTAGTCTGATAACTCTAGCCTTCCTTCTTGCAACGTTTGTCCCCCAAGGTAGACCGCCACCTTTCTCAGTCTATATGTTTTCCTTGAATATACATTACATATTAATAATATACATACGATATATATATATATATATATATATATATATATATATATATATATATATATATATATATATATTGTGGTTGGTGGGCACAATATAAACAATTTACGTTATGCTGATGTCACAGTCTTGATAGCAACAAGTCAGAAAGAACTACAGAAAATGTTAGAAAGTGGAAGAATGGGCCTCAGTTTGAATAATGCGAAGACAGAAGTAATGGTGGTATCAAAGTAACGAATTATTCCTAAATGTGTAATAAAAGTCGATGGTGTTATTTTAGGACAAGTACAGAAATTTAAGTATCTGGGCACATGGATAACATCAGATGGAAGATGCATAACTGAGATAAGAAACAGAATAGGACAGGCAAAAACTGCATTTTATAAAATGAAGAATATCTTGTGCAATATATTCTTGTCATTGTGAGTTAGAAAAAAGAATTCTTGCTTGCTACATACATCCAGTTTTAACACATGGCTGTGAATCCTGGACAATCGGTAGGCAGGCCAAACAATTTCTTGAGGCCTCAGAGATGTGGTTTTACAAAAGAATGCTTAGAATACCTTAGACAGCAAAAAAGAGCCACCAAGAGGTTTTGAAAGAGGCGGGAGACAACTTATCACAGACATCAGAAGGAGACAGTCATCATTTTTCGGCCATGTTATGAGAAGAGGGAAAATAGAACATGTTTTGACCACTGGAAAGATCTGTGGAAAGAGGGATAGAGGAAGACAACGAGAGAAGATTCTTGACAGTCTTGTTGCATGGCATGGAGGTGTGTCGGCACACGAACTGACACATGCTGCAGGAGATCGTGGATTATAGAGAGGCATGATCGACTACGCCAGTCGGCAAGGCACCTGATTATATATATATATATATATATATATATATATATATATATATATATATATATATATATATATATATGGAGAGAGAGAGAGAGAGACAGAGAGGAAGGTCTAAAGTATATTAACTTACAATAGAGGTTATAGATGTTCAGTATGGCCGCCGTCTGCTGCTGGGAACTAAACTAACAAATCCTTGGTGGCACGAGCATGCACACTCGAGTGGTTGGTTACACAAATGCGCTCTTGCTGTAGTATTTGAAACATCCCTTCCCCTCTCTCTTCTATGTAAATTAGTAATACGTAATGCATATTCAAGGAAATATACATGAATGAAAGTGTATCCATCAGTTTGAAAAACCCTGCATATCTCACATATTTTAAGATGAGGGAGGGAACCAAAAGTCCTTCTTCTCGATGGATGATCACTATCACGCCGGTCACCTTTACTTCCCAGGGTTGTAACTAGTACCCATTTAAGGCTTAGTCAGCCTGGGTGCCAAGCTCATGTTTCTTTTAAATAAAATATAAAAAAACGGACCCCATCGGATTTGAACCCACGACCTTCGAATCAGTAGGCGAGGACTGCCCACTACACCTTAGCACTCCCTAAAACAGACAGGATGCTGTTATTACTCAACAGCACGATGGATTCTAGTGTGTACAACATCTCTGACAAACAGTCAACATGCAGTTTACTGACAACTACAGCTTTCATGGCAGATCGAGCACTGCAGAAATTGTATGGGTCGACATAGTTGTTAAAGGAGCGTCATGCACCGAGAAACAATGTCCCTGACTAATTGTAGGAATTCGCTCTTAACGGGAAAATTTCGTTTATTTTCGTGCCGTTCAGGAATCAGAAACAGTTGTGTTGTATCTTTGAGAGTATGTTTTAGTATATTAGTACGTATCTTTTTTTCTTCCTATCTTCTTCTCTTCCAACTTGTACCTCATCTAAGTGCCGGGGGGGGGGGGGGGGGGGGGGGGGAGAGATTTAATGTTCGTTGATGAGCTCTGTCAAGAGCACTATTAAGACTGATGTTCATTTCTGTAAGGCTGTTCTTAATGTCATCACTCCATCTGTTCCGAGGTCTTCCACTCGCTCTATGCCCTTGTAACGTTTTAGTGTGGCTCGCTGTGGTAGCTAGTACCAGGGCATTCCTGTAGGTGTCAAAACCACTTTATTTGTTGTTCTTTGATGACCTGTAAGACTGGCTCTTTTCCTAGCATTAGTTTGTTTTCGTAATTTCGTCTTCTGTCTTCCCTTAAAACTCCTGCAGCTCTTCTAAGGCATTTCATCTCTGTTGTCACAATTTTACGTTTATTGGAGGATGTCCTGATATACGCAAGTGAATCTTGGATCTTAGTGAAAAATTATTTACAAGCAGTGTGGTTTATACACGAATGATAATACCATCAAAGTGAGTTGCGTATCCTTTACAGGATATTGCAAAACCAACCACAGTATTTTTGGGCTGTTGTGGGTTTTTTAGACAAATTTACGTCCAACAGTTTGTCATTGCTTTCTGGATGGTCAGCTTTTCGATACCACTGTCGAAACCAACGCAAGGCGCAAGACCCGCAGCTGGGATCGAACCCGGCACCCCGGCATTACGAAGCAAATTCGCAACGCCTAAGCCACAGATACTGACGACAATACCATAGACCATTGATTCCCAAATTGTGCGCCCCGGGTGTGTGTGTGTGTGTGTGTGTGCGCGCGTGTGTGTGTATATATATATCTTACATACGAATAATCATACTTTTACTTAGGTTAGGGCGCCGTGTTTGTGTATATATATCTTACATACGAATAATCATACTTTTACTTAGGTTAGGGCGCCGTGTGTGTATATATATATCTTACATACGAATAATCATACTTTTACTTAGGTTATGGCGCCGTGTGTGTGTATATATATCTTACATACGAATAATCATACTTTTACTTAGGTTAGGGCGCCGTGTGTGTGTATATATATCTTACATACGAATAATCATACTTTTACTTGGGTTAGGGCGCCGTGTGTGTGTATATATATCTTACATACGAATAATCATACTTTTACTTAGGTTAGGGCGCCGTGTGTGTATATATATATCTTACATACGAATAATCATACTTTTACTTAGGTTAGGGCGCCGTGTGTGTGTATATATATCTTACATACGAATAATCATACTTTTACTTGGGTTAGGGCGCCGTGGAAACATTGTAATTGAAAAACGGGCGCCGCTGTAAGAAAAGTTTGGGAAACCCTGCCATAGACATACAAACAGAGAAGTGAAAGTGTTTTCAAAGAATCTTGACTCACCAAGAGAACTGGTTGCCCATCTGAGAAGGAGACAGTCTACATTGTTTGTTCATGTAAGAGAGGGAGACAGTCTACATTGTTTGTTCATGTAAGAGAAGGAGACAGTCTACATTGTTTGTTCATGTAAAAGAGGGAGACAGTCTACATTGTTTGTTCATGTAAGAGAAGGATCAGTCTACATTGTTTGTTCATGTAAGAGAAGGGGACAGTCTACATTTTTTGTTCATGTAAAAGAAGGAGACAGTCTAAATTGTTTGTTCATGTAAGAGAAGGAGACAGTCTACATTTTTTGTTCATGTAAAAGAAGGAGACAGTCTACATTGTTTGATCATGTAAGAGAGGGAGAAGACTGGAGTACATCTTGCCGGTGGGGGAAACAGTTAGTTAAGTATCCTTTACAGGACGTTGCAGAACCAACCATTTATCGGCTGGTGTTTTTTTTTTCTAAGCATTTTAACTTTCAATAGCTTACTGCACAATTGACTCTCGATATCAAAGTCGAAACGAACGCAAGACGGTCTGCTGCCAAATCGCCTGTAGCTGTGCTCGAACCCGGCACCACGGCAGTTACGAAGCGTGACAGAGGGAGAGCTGAAGGGGAAAAGAGTAGGAGTCCGAGAGAGAAGATGCTGGAGGGATTTTGACATAATGATACGAAAGATCACCTGTGTCAGAACTGAAATTACACGATACAGAAGGTCGTTGATAGACATTACCAACGCTACACGACATGAACTATGGGAGATCAGCTGTGTCAAAATTGATTGTAATTATACGAGACAGAAGGTCGTGGATAGACATTACCAACGCCACACGACATGAACTATGGGAGATCAGCTGTGTCAAAATTAATTGTAATTACAAGAGACAGAAGGTCGTGGATAGACATGACTACCAACGCCACACGACATAAACTATGGAAGACCAGCTGTGTCAGAATTGATTGTAATTACACTAGACAAAAGCTCGAGGATAGACATGACTACCAACGCCACACGACATAAACTATGGAAGATCAGCTGTGTCAGAATTGATTGTAATTACACGAGACAGAAGCTCGAGAATAGACATGACTACCAACGCCACACGACATAAACTATGGAAGATCAGCTGTGTCAGAATTGATTGTAATTACACTAGACAAAAGCTCGAGGATAGACATGACTACCAACGCCACACGACATAAACTATGGAAGATCAGCTGTGTCAGAATTGATTGTAATTACACTAGACAAAAGCTCGAGGATAGACATGACTACCAACGCCACACGACATAAACTATGGAAGATCAGCTGTGTCAGAATTGATTGTAATTACACTAGACAAAAGCTCGAGGATAGACATGACTACCAACGCCACACGACATAAACTATGGAAGATCAGCTGTGTCAGAATTGATTGTAATTACACGAGACAGAAGCTCGAGAATAGACATGACTACCAACGCCACACGACATAAACTATGGAAGATCAGCCGTGTCAGAATTGATTGTAATTACACGAGACAGAAGCTCGAGAATAGACATGACTACCAACGCCACACGACATAAACTATGGAAGATCAGCTGTGTCAGAATTGATTGTAATTACACGAGACAGAAGCTCGAGAATAGACATGACTACCAACGCCACACGACATAAACTATGGAAGATCAGCTGTGTCAGAATTGATTGTAATTACACTAGACAAAAGCTCGAGGATAGACATGACTACCAACGCCACACGACATAAACTATGGAAGATCAGCTGTGTCAGAATTGATTGTAATTACACGAGACAGAAGCTCGAGAATAGACATGACTACCAACGCCACACGACATGTCGCCATGACCATTATCTCAAAACAGCGTGTCGTTAGATAACCAGCAGTTTGATTGCCTGATCAGTTCCCCCTGCCTTTGTCGGTCTCTGACCAGTCCAATCAGACCACCCTATTCTGTATTCACATGTCTTTTGGTCTGCCTCTTCTTCTCGAGGCAGCGCCCGTGGCCTAGGCGTTGCGAGTCTGACCCGTAATTCCAACGTACCGCGATCGAAACGCACTGTACGCTGCGTGGATTTTTTTATCATGGTATGGGGCGTCGCAGGTCGACCCCGCCTAAACTGGGTGCCAGGATGTATGTACTGGGGACAAAAAGGGTACAGGCTTAGCTTTAAAGTCATGCGATTTAAAAAAAAAAAAAACAAGAGGACATTGCTGCTGCAAGCTTTTATCAGTAAACGTAAACACGACGGACATAAAGTAGGTTGGTTGCAGTGCCCCATTTCGGCGGGAAAGGGGGTGGGGGCAGTGTTAAGAATAGATCTACTACCCCCTAAAATAACTAGCGTAACAGCAGGCTAATTAGGCGTTTTGTTAGAAGTCGGAGTGCATCTTTCTGAGAGGCAAGGAACCTACAGTTTGCATACAAAAAAGTCAGATTGAAAGAACATCAGTTTAAAGATGAATATTTTTAAATAGCCTATCTATTAATTTATATAATAATGATACATTCAATAACACATGTTAAAGATTAATTAAACTCTAGTTCAATTTTGTATGAATCTTCTCGATAACAATTGTTACCATCGACCGACTACGCTAGCCTCACAAAAACGGGAATTCTTATTTGAGCTGTACGGCCTTATATCTGGAGCTGGCCAGGGACATACCCTACTAGCTGTAACTTGTGAACTATAACTTGCTTAGCCATCCCCCTACAATGTTTCAGGAACGGTGGGTGGGCTGTACTGGACAATAAGCCCCAGATGACTATATTCCTGGACGAAATTAGTGATGAAGCTACAAAACGTTGACAATTTTGACGTCAATGGTCAATGAAAAGTGTTTATAATTTACAGAAACCTCTGAAGCCAATTTGGGTAATTAGGAATGTTGACGTCATGATCATTAGTCCGAACTGATCGTGTGGTTAAGGTTACTTGCAGCGGCTGTCGTCATCTAAAGGATAAGCCACTGATATTTTGGTCGTAAATTAAAAAAAAAATTAAAAAAAATTTTTTTTTTTCCTGCTGCTGCTTGTTCTTGTTCTCATTCTTGTTCTTGTTATTGTTCTTCTTCTTCTTCTTCTTCTTCTTCTTCTTCTTCTTCTTCTTCTTCTTCTTCTTCTTCTTCTTCTTCTTCTTCTTCTTCTTCTTCTTCTTCTTCTTCTTCTTCTTCTTCTTCTTCTTCTTCTTCTTCTCCTCCTCCTCCTCCTCCTACTCCTCCTCCTCCTCCTCCTCCTCCTCCTCCTTCTTCTTCTTCTTCTTCCTTCTTCTTCTTCTTCTTCTTCTTCTTCTTCTTTCTTCTTCTTCTTCTTCTTCTTCTTCTCTTGCTTCTTCTTCTTCTTCTTCTTCTTTTTCTTCTTCTTCTTCTTCTTCTTCTTCTTCTTCTTCTTCTTCTTCTTCTTCTTCTTATTATTATTATTATTATTTTATTATTCTCCTTCTTCTCATTCTTCTTCTTTCTCTGTAACACGTGTCTTAGTCAACGAGGTACCAGAGTTCATTGTCTGCGGAGGGCGGTTAAAGAATGCAGAAAAATGTTTTCGGACGGTGTCACAAAAATCACACCGTGGAAGAGTGGGCCCTCACCATGTAATATTTTCAACAGCAGCAATAAATTTACACCCACTGCAGCCATCCTCCATTGGGAGACGCCATTTACTTTTTAAAAGTTCAACGCTCATTCAACCAGACAAACAAACACGAACTAAATAAAAATCTTATTTAAAAAATCATTTTACTATATTCATTTTTTCCACAGGTTATTCACCCCAAGTCAGACGACCAAAGAAAACGTTTAAACGATGCAATCAAGAACATCCTACTGTTTCGGTCCTTGGACGACGAGCAGATGCAGGAAGTTTTAGATGCAATGTTCGAGAAGGAGGTACGGTACCGTGTTGTTGTTAAAGATGGAATGCTGACCCAGTGGTTAGAACGCTGGATTCTGGTTCTACAACAACCACTATTTCTTCTTCTACTATTTCTACTACTACTATACTAACACCAGCACCATCACTACTATAAATACTACTACTACTAAAACGTATACTGCTGCTGCTATTTCTGCTGCTGTCACTTTTCTTCTTCATCTTAATCATCTTTTTCTTCTTCTTCTTCTTCTTCTTATCTTATTCTTCTTCTTCTTCTTCTTCTTCTTCTTTCTTCTTCTTCTTCCTCCTCTTCCTCCTCTTCCTCCTCTTCCTCCTCTTCCTCCTCCTCCTCCTCCTCCTCCTCTTCTTCTTCTTCTTCTTCTTCTTCTTCTTCTTCTTCTTCTTCTCTTCTTCTTCTTCTTCTTCTTCTTCTTCTTCTTCTTCTTCTTCTTCTTCTTCTTCTTCTTCTTCTTCTTCTTCTTCTTCTCCTCTTCCTCCTCCTCATCCTCCTCCTCATCCTCCTCCTTCTTCTTCCTCCTCTTCTTCTGCTACATGTATCTCTACCCACAACAATTATTACTACTACAACGTACACTGCTGCTGCTATTTCTGCTGCTGTCACTTTTCTTCTTTATCTTCATCGTCATCATAATCATCATCATCATCATCATCTTCTTCTTCTTCTTCTTTTTCTTCTTCTTCTTCTCCTTCTTCTTCTTCTTCTTCTTCTTCTTCTTCTTCTTCTTCTTCTTCTTCTTCTTCTTCTTCTTCTTCTTCTTCTTCTTCTTCTTCTTCTTCTTCTTCTTCTTCTTCTTCTTCTCTTCCTCATCATCCTCCTCCTTTTTCTTCCTCCTCTTCTTATACTACATGTATCTCTACCCACAACAACTACTACTCCCACTACTACTACCTACTACTTGTAATACTAATATTACCAGTGTTGCTGCTGCTACAACTACGTACTATTATTACTATTACTAGAATGCTGCCACTATTATTTATTCTTCCTCCATTGTGCCTCTTTTCTTTCTTCTCTGCTTTTTCTTATTGTGTGGCATATTGTGTAATAAATCCACAAAGAACCCTCACAAACGACGATAAACTGGTATTCCCGTCAAGTCCATAAATTGTCTCAATTAGTGTCTGCAAAAGTATGTCTAGCTGACTCCCATTTGTCTGTTAACCGACTGAGTCTGGGAATAACATAATCCTCTATCTCCGCTAGTATTGTATTCTGCACAATGCTAATTGCTATTATTTGCATTGGTTCCGACTCTGTATGTCATGTTGTTTTGGCATTGTTACACATATCGATTTTCTTCTTTCTGTTTATTTGTTTGTTTGTTTGTTGATATGACATGAAGTAGATAGTAAACAATATCACGAACAAATATCAATCAAAACGAGATGTAGAGCCAGTCAGCTTCTTAATACCGCAATTATGAACCACAGAATGAACGTTGCGGCTAGAAAGCATCCATCAGAATAAGGTATATGTGAGCACTGATATATTTTCAAACAAGAGTGCGTAAAATCACTTAACGAAACGAAATCTCAAAATCTCATCCTTGTGGATTCCGATGTCTTGGGGGGGGGGGGCGGGGCGGGGGGGGGGGCGAATAAACCAACAGAAATCTAGCAGTTGAATCGAAAAATTAGGGATGTATTCCATCTGCCTGAGGGGCGAGAATCTAACAGTCTGCATACAAATAACTCAGATATGTAAAAGAGATGTGCCTGCAAAACACAAGTCGAACAAGACCAAAGGCCAGAAGTGGAAATTGTCCATCTGTCAGTGAACAAGAAAAAGAAGAAGAAGAAGAAGAAGAAGAAGAAGAAGAAAAAGAAGAAGAAAAAGAGGAAGAAGAAGAAGAAGAAGAAACAGCAGTAGCTTCAGTAGAAGAAGAAGAAGAAGAAGAAGACAAGAAGCAGAAGAGAAAGAAACAGAAGAAGAAGAAGAAGAAGAAGAAGAAGACGAAGAAAAAAGAAGAAGAAGAAGAAGAAGAAGAAGAAAAATAATAATAGGATCAAGAAACAGAAACGTATAAAGAAAAGATAATGATAAAGATAAAGAAGCATGTTATCACAAGGAAGAGACAATCAGTGTTGATAAAGTCATTTGATAAGTGGCGCTTTGCAGAAGATAATCCTACCAGAAAGATAGATTGTAGACGCGAAAAAGACAGACCCAGAAAAAAAATGCTTTCTGGGTTGTCTTGCATTTACGTTTTTATTCCGAGAAAGAGAATGTCTGTGACATAAGTGTTTTTTAAGTGTTAAAAAGCGCTGGCGTGCTGAAATATACAACATGCGATATCAACGCTTTGCGGGGAACCCCTGTAACCTTCTGGCAAGATGGCGTGGCTCAAGGTCGACCATTCAGAAGTGAGCTAGGCTGAAAGTCGACCAAGTAAAAGTGAGCCAGTGTGTAACATTGTAAATGGGGAGACTAACGTTTGTATTATCCCCACGCCTTCCCTAGATGTGTATGGACACAGCTTTGAGTTGTGACCAGGTCCAGTCCTGTGAAGTCCTTACACAGCTGGCGTGGTGCTGACCACATCACCCACCAAGTGCCGATTGGTCTATAAAATGTAGATCTGGTCCTATATGCTCAACACACAGGAAGACGTGGAAATATGTCCTTCACTCTTCCCCCCCCCCCCCCCCCCCAGCTTTTGTTTGTAATTTTTACATTATTATTATTAATGAATATGCGGCAGCTGTTCCTAGATTTATGCAACACCAGACAGTGGCATGATTAAGCTGTCTTTTTAGCCACATTTGGGCTGTAGATATCTCCTTTGTATGCGATCATTTTACGACGGTTCTAAGTTTAGTGAGCATTGGATTATGAAATTTTTTTTTTAACGATATGCTCTATTAAAGGGAAGACCTTTGCATTTCTGCGGCGAATAGCGGCATTTGATTCTTCTTCTGCATTCACTCTTACACTGGACCATCGGCACGTTGTGTTGTGGTTTACAGCTAGGCTACAGTATCTGCGCTTTTTGATCCAACTCATCTGATTTCACCAAACTCCTAATAATTCGTTTTCTTACAAAATGCTTGTTAGGGCCGGTTGGTTTAACACTCCCTCCCTCTGAAGAATAGGACCCTGGAACACACACGAGGGACATAGTAGGTGATGAATCGTAGCTAAGGGCTTTTTTTGTGCCGTTGGCGGGTCGGCTACGTATCTATAGATCGGTCAGCATTTGGCGAGAGAGGATAAGATGTGTAAACATCTTGCTGGTCGCCTTTACTTCCCATGACGTTTTCTTGCATGAATATTTGTCTATGCCTACTTTAGAACATTAAATCATTAATATTTATGTATGTATATGTATATATATGTATATATATGTGTGTGTATATATTTATATATATATATATAATATGGTTTTTAGCAAAAGCGAATGGTCGATATTTGGTACAGGAGAGCCTAGCATATGATACCACAACATTTATCTTAAGAATTGAGGTGCTGGCGGTTGCTGCAGCGTTCTGCTGGCTAGAGGAGGACACGATTCACACACACACACACACACACACACACACACACACACACACACACACACACACAAACACACACGCAGGCACACGCACACACACATATGCACACACGCCCGCGCGCGCGCACACACCCACACGCACATTGTAAACTAAAATGTAATCAAGCCTCTAGTTTTCATTGTGCCTTTTTTTGCGGTATGTGGGAAAAAATCAACCTGACACCGATTCCAGTGAAGCCGTCAGCATGCTTACACTTAACTCGGTAACGGCAAGTTTTCACGACTTCAGATTGCACGCTTTTCAATTGCGTTTCACTCTAAGGTGGCCATCTGCAGCAGTATCCTCATGTGAGTAGTTACACGACCGCTGTTATTCACTGTATGCTGAATAATATATGAAAATAATCACTACACATTGCTGCTGACGTGAACTGAACCCACCCGAATAGTCTCCACGCATGCGTCATTTCCTGTACACAAAATGCTAGTCCAAGATCACAGAAATGCACAGCCGTAAGACAACAGCAGCACCTGTAAAATTGTAAATTATAAAATCGTAAGGGTATATTGTGGAGGTCAACGGAAAACCACCACATTATATTCCCATGACATCTGATGGAGAACATAGAGCTAATGAAAGTAGATCTCTATATACAACAATAAGAAAGAGACAAAGACTGTTCTTTGGCCACATAACGTGGAGAGAGACATTGGAGAACATCGTGACAACTGGAAAGATCTGTGGAAAAAAAGGGTAGAGGCAGACCAAGAGAGATGATGCTGGATGGACTGAAACGATGGCATGGAGGGATATCATCAAGAGAGCTGTTGCAGGCAACCAGGGATCGTGAAACCACATGAGCGCGTACGCCAGTTGGCAGGGCACATGATGATGAAGGGCATGGGGAAATCTAACACCAGGCAAAATTCGCGTTGATGAGTACAGCAGATTTTAGGATATTTGTTTTAAAGGGTGAAAACACCACTTCTTACACACTGAAACAATGGCTGAATGTGGCAGCCAGATTTGCTTTCTCTGGCAGTAGCTCGAGGAGTAGGAGGAGGAGACGAAGAGAACAGCCTTGGCGAAACAAGAGGCACCGAATGAAGTTTCCAGTTTAGTTTTGGATGTTGAATAAATAATACAGCTGAAAGGTTTCTAAGAAAGATGACACAGAATTGGTTGTTGATCAGTGATTAGCCGTTTGGGTCTCTCTCAGCTCCTGGCTCTGTTTTCTCTTCAGCCCACGCTGCTATAAATGCAGCTGATTGTTTGTACGGGCATTTACATGCGATTCTTGACTTTTATGGACTGGTAAGTAAGTAAAGGACCCTTTTCTACACCTTCCAGGCGTTTTGCATATATAGGGATTGACCTATATTTTAAAGACCCAACTGCACTTGGTGGATGATGTAGTTAGTATAACACCGACCGCCTTTACTTCCCGGTACTGTACCTGGTACCCACTCAAGGCTGGGTCGACTTGGGAGCCAAAGTCATTTTTGAAAAAAAAAAGAATTCGGCCCTCGTCAGGAACCGAACCCACGTCCGATCCGAAGCCAAGCGTCTAACAACTAGACCACAGCTGCTTCCTTATGGACCGGGGTTTTCTCTTCAAAACAATTTCCCCGTTTCACATTTGATTTTGTTAACGTCTTTTTGTCATTATAAAATAGCTTATCAAGACGTTTATTAACACAATACAAACAATGAATAGAAAGCTTAACAAAGGATAAAGAACAAACATACACATACGCAACGTACTGTTTAGGACAATATCTTGTTAAATGAATAAAACAGAAACAAAAACTTTAAAAAAATCGAACAAGATCACATAGAATTGAAACGTAGAAACTACGTACAGGAAGAGCTATCGGGGAACGAAACATAAACATTGGAGCAGTGCGCCTTTTCCAATATATGTTTGGAGTGCCTTATATTATTATGAAGTATCCTTTTGTTAAATGTTAGCTTTAAAGGACAGTGATTTCATGATATGAGCTGCCTGGGAAATTACCGGGTTATTTACACAAGTATAGGCATATATTCTTGCACAAAATATTTCACTGGTTTGCTGAGAAGTATATTTATGACAAAAGACAGGGTCTGTCAACTTCATAATCGACCTGCTCCAAAAAGTACCATCGAGATTAAAAGTTGGTGTAATATTACTGAGCCCTACCCAAAGTACAGCAGTGGACGAACAACCAAAACTTTCCATAGGAGTTTACAGCTGGTAAACACTAAGAAGAGGTACTTTTCTTTTAGTTCACCCAATCTCAGGGGCTCCGAGATTTTATGGCGAGTTCCGGGAAAGGTGAAAATTACAGGACGGGTTTTGTGGAGTTAGGGTTAGCGTTAATTAGTCTTTAGTTCACACCATAACACATCTATACTATAGAACCTTCCCAGCAGCTTGCCACGAAGTCTCGGATTCATCGAGATGGAGTGAACTAAAAGAAAAGAGCTGAAAAAGAAGATGCGACCTACAAAAGCTTCTATAACAAGCTATGTCATTTTTTAGCGAGAATCGATCGTTCATACTGGAAAGGCAGTGTTATTTTTACCAGTGAAGCACAAATATCGAAATCTTGTTATTTCCAAGTCCCTGCTATTATACACCAACCCGTGGTAGTTGTTCACCCCTTGGAGTCTTTGTGGAGCATTGATTTGCGCACTGCTAAGGCTGTAATTGTTGTGGAGCCACTAATGGTGCGCTGCGGCGATTGGCAAGGAGTAGTAATAATGGCCGTATGTGACAGCCAGATTTTCTTACTCCGGGAGGAAAGCTGCAGACGAGGAGAAGGTGGCGAGAACAATCTCATCGATTGAAGTCTCCAGATTGGTTTTGGATACTGAAAGGTTTCTAAGAAAGATGACACAAAATGGGTTGTCGATGAGTAATTAGGTGTTTGGGTCTCTTTCAGCTGCCGGATTTGTTTGTTTCCAACGCATGCTTTCTGTGTCAACGGCTGCTTTATTTGTGTGTGCGACATTTTTTGGCGTTTCCGATGACTTTTTAAAAAAAAATTAAATTTTCATTTTCTCTCGGTTGATTTGGTTTGCGCCTGTTTGCTTTTGTACGAATCGGCTTCAGGAAGACAAGTACCACAATACTTCTACTGTCGGTTTTGAGGCCCCATTTAAGATGGAGAAAACAGACCCATTGGCCCCTAACAAGCATGTCATAAAGGCAATTCAAAGCAGTGTTTTACTGTTGTAAATTTGAACAAAGAAGACACAAACAATAGATTGCACAATTTATTGCCTGGCATATTTCGCTGTATCTCGTCAGGTGCATACTACAGTAACAATTACATAAATAAAGCAAATAAGTGAATCCTTTATAACTGAAGTACAATTTCAACAACGATCAAACACGACTGCCAGTTTTACCAGGGCCACTGTAAAGACAGAACCATCTCTTTCTGAATATAGAGTTCCGGGCGCAGGTGACGAATCACGGAAGCTTCGAGAAATCTTAGCGTTCTACCATTGATTGACGTATGAAGGATTTGAAATGCGTTGCATTTAGTCACCACATGTGCAGATTTTAGAAGATCGCGTGCTATTGCAAGGGGGGGGGGGGGGGGGGATCTTTGCGGCGAGTATTCTCAGTTTGGATATATTGTTTTAAAATTTATGCAATTGTTACTGTAGTATGCACTTGACAAGATACAGCGAAATATGTCAGGCAGTAAACTAGAACCCAACGTGCCAATTGCCTTTCGTGAGGGTGAGCACAGTGGTAGTGATGCTGGTGGGGGTGACAATGATGGCGTCGGCGACAGCGGTGGTGGTGGTAGTAGTGGTTGTAGGGGTAGTAGAAAAGGGAGAGGGGGAGGGGGCGCGATAAGAAAGAGGAGGAGGAGATGGACTTGGAGAATTAATGCAACACAAACTGACTACAAAGCTAAACGAAAGACAGTTGCGCACAAAAACATTAGCGTTTCTATCACATCTTTATACCAGCGAATAAAGCAACGCGAGCATAAACCAGAACAAACAACAAGGACACATAGAGCAGAAAGACATACTAAGTACAGGAAGGACTATTATTGGACGAAACATGAACGGAGAAAGAACGGAGACAAGAGAGATCCGGCACAAAGACTGTCACAGCTCGCGCTGTGTTAATTTGTATGTTCGCATCAGCTGGACTAAGTGTTGCCTCTGTTTACGATATCAGTTGATAGTCTGTAGCAAAAGGCCCGATACATACGAAGAGAATTTGTTTGTTTCTTTCTTGGGAGTGGAGGAGAGCTAATCAGCTTTCTTACAACTGTTAATGGGCGATTTTGGCTTTCGAGATGGTAAAGCTTTATTTACGTGCGCAGTAATAGCAATAGTAATAAAAATAATCACACACACACACACATATATATGATTCAGTTGATGTTTTCCGGTGTGTATGCGTCGTTATATGAATGTAAATGCACACACACACACACACACACACACACACACACACACACACACACACACACACACACACACACACACACACACACACACAATTTACATTTCATTTAAAAAACAAAATTCACAATGGATGAAAAGCATCACGTAGGGATTGAACGCGGCATCTTTCATTTATAAGGCGGATGTGATACCAACTACGCTATTCACTCACATGTTGACATGTTCTAAAAACATGACTAATATTGTAGACCGGCCAACAGACAAAAAAATGTCGCACCGTAAGACACTAGAGGAACACTCAACAACAGCAGTACACAGCAGCACACTTGCACCCCTTGAAATAATGGACTGTTAGATCAGCTGTGGAATTCCCACGGAATTTTGTGTTTGGGGTACGTTATAAATATTGTACCGTATATCGCTGTGGTATACTGTCTGCAGGCAGCTGATTTCAATAGCCGAACCATTTCACTTTGCGTTTCTACATAAGTTTTTTTTTTTTTTAGCAAACACACGAGGAGTTGTACATCACAACAACAAAAAGAAAAAAAAAATCACACGAGGAAACAGTATTCCGTTATATTTCTGTCCCTTCGTGAATAGTGTTTCTTATCATGGATAATAAGAAATTACCTATTGACTTTCCACAAATTATGCAATGTGCTGATGAAGGATCTCTAGCCAAAACATTCACTTGTCGTTTATATTTGTTACATTGTGAAGCTGTTTGGATTCACTCTTCGTTTGCTTTGATTTCTTTTCATGATGCAAATTGTGCAGTTCTGCGGCTTAGAGATTATGGTGCATTTTAAAAGTCGTGTCTTGACAATTTAAGACATATCTCAAAAACTTCTGTGCGGATCAACACGAATTTTTGCACTTGTGGCCTTATATTTCCCACCTCCTTATGCTTTTATAATTTATAATTACTTAGTTGCTGCTGTTTTTTTTTTTTTTTTTTTAAAGCGATGACATTCTTTGATCGTAGTTCCAAATAATTTGCGCACTCGTAACAAAAATAGAATATACACTAATTTCGTTAAAAATGCCTCCTTATAGTTGCATTTTCCCCGTCCAAGTGTGGGACGGTTTTAGTCGGGGGCCCTTTCATACGTAAAGGTTCAACAGGGTTTATGGGACGTGTGCCCAGTGATCCGCAACTGAATGGTGGCACTTTGTGTCACCGAGTTCTTGTCGCTCGTTATACGGTCCTGGTGGGGTTAAACGACAGACTTGTTAGAAATTCTATGGGGGTAATTTACTGACCCTATGGTTTTGAAAGGATTGTGTGGGGTGGAACGGAATCAAGGACTAGACTGCTCGCTTAATGTGGCGTAAAACGGCACGGCCACGGCAACATGAGGCTGATGGGGATGAGTAAGAAAAATAGTAAAGGACCCCCCCCCCCCCCCCCGCCTTCTGACGTATTGAGCATAAAGCGCTAGACCGATGTCTTATAAACAAATCGGCACTCGGTAGGTGGTGTGGTCAACATCACCCGGCCGCCTTTACTTTCCAGGACTTTTCCTGGTACTCATTTGAGGCTGGGTCGACTCGGGAGCCATGGTCACTTTTAAAGAAAAACAACGTCCGGCTGAGTCAGGACCTGAACCCACGACCTTCAGACCCGCAGTCGAGAGTCTAGCCGCTACACCACGGCGGCTCTCTGATGATGATATCAATAATCAAATCTTCTGTTTGACTGGTGCCAGAATATGGCTCAGGCCAGCCCCGCCCCTCCCTCGCCCTTACCCACTTACCCTCAGTAAGTTGGCCAAGAGTCTGGCCACACCATTCCTTAAACATTGTATAGAAATTCACCTCCAACAGAATTTGTTCATGCATTTCATATTATTTCATATGTATATATTAACCATTTACCACATTATTACTATTGTTATTATTATCATAAGATTACTAATAATATTATTGTTATTATTATTATAAAATTAATATTACTATTACTATTATTATTATTATTATTATTATTATTATTATTATTATTATTATTATTATTACAGCAAAGCCTTGTCACCTCGAATTCCATTGGGGAAAACAAATCAAGAAGTTGTTCATCTTAATCAAGTGTTCGTCTTAAATAACTTTACCTTAACGAGGTTTTGCACTGTATTATTTTTTATACTAGGGTTAGGCCCTTTAAGGCCCTCTCCCCCGTTTTTTGCCTAGAAAATATGTATGGCAATGTTTTCTCTGTGTCAGCGCACCCGCTTTGTTTACACTGTCTACATATTAAACATGAGTGTGTGTGGGGGAATGAATAAATATGTATTTGTGTGTGTTAAGTATGCATGTATGTATGTTTATATATATGAATGCCTGTCTTGTTGGTATGTAAGCTGTTCGAAGGCATAATTAAGCAACGTGCCCTTATGTGTTTATTATTATTATTATTATTTTAAAATTTACTTGTTATTCAGAAGGTGTATTATTTTAATACGATAGGAAATCAATTAGTAATTCACAAATGATTGTTAAATAGAAAAATAAAGATGAAAACTTAAAAACCGTTTTTTTTAAAACACATCCACTATCTCTTTATTTTTTTAAACATAATTCCACCAACATTATTGCACTTGGTCAGCTCTGTGGCTAAGTCAGTGCGAACGCTTCGTAATGCCGGGATGCCGGGTTCGATCCCAGCTGCGGGCCATGCGCCTTGCGTTGGTTTCGACAGTGGTATCAAAGAAGCCGACCGTCCAGTAAGCAATGGCAAATACTAGGCGTAAATTTGCCTAAAAAAACTACACAAAAGCGAGGGGCTGTTGGGGTTGGTTCTGCAACGTCCTGTAAAGGATACGCAACTAACCTTATTGCACTTGTCTCGACGTTTTATCTGTCCTCAAAAACTTGCTGCTCAGAGCTGTATGCTGTGTTTTATAAACCACATTTTCACTTAACATTAAATTTCTGCGACGTTCATGAAATGTCTCCCACTCTGTGGGTTTTCAGTGGACCAAACACCACGTGGACACGCTATTGCAGTTGCTATAGCGTCAACTGTTAACCGCCTGTCACCTATAAACATTTCCTCCACCCACTGCAAGGGTGCATCTGTTGCAATCTCAACAGGATGATTAGATCGGACTTCTTCTACAAATGCAGTGTCCTTGAGACAAATTCCTTAGTAAGCTATTCACCGCTTTACTTGAAAAACAGGAAGCATTTCCCTATGAATGTCTTTTGCAGACAGCCCCCTCCCCCAACACACACACACACACACACACACACACACACACACACAAACCGCACAGCAGCGCGTTGTTCTTTGAGGATACACTCCGTAAGTTCAGTCGCCATTTTGTTTCTATGTTGCGCATACGCATGCATCACCTAGCGCCACCTAACGAACAAAGATGAAAGTTTCATGTTGCTGTCTCCTAATGACACCTTCAGAAACTACCAACCTCATTTTCCTGAAACCTATAACCATTTGTGACCTACTTATTGACTTTCCCTCGTTAAACATCTTTATTGACAACATACAAATGGTGTGTGTAAGATGAATTTGGAATTGTCGAATTTAAGTCCTGCCTGCGTTCCTAGTTTGTGACCCATTCAAAATAGAGTTCGTTCGTTCGTTTATAAAAAATGAGTGTTCTATCTGGTATCTTCTCCTACAGGTTCACCCTGGAGATGTGATTATACAGCAAGGAGATGACGGAGACAATTTTTACGTCATCGATCAGTAAGTTACTTGTCTGTTGTAAAATGCCCCTCTGCTTCCGGTAGAACGTCACTGTTTGTTGTAAAACGTCAGTCATTGACAGTACTGTCGTCTATCTGTTTGCTGAAAAGCATCAACTGAAGATGCTTGTCTGCCATTTGCGTATTTTTATCTTTAGACGATTTGTTTTTAGAAGGATATTATTTTTATTTGTTCTTTGTTATGTTTTTGCTTGTTTTTTGTTTTATTGCTAGTTGTATTTTGGTGGTGTAAGTAGAATTGCCGCTCGTGTTTTAGATTAAATAGCCCCGTTCCATTCTTTGAAGGTAGTTTTATTTAGTTTGTTACTACGTCAGCCTTATCGTAAAGCAGCTGCCCCCCCCCCCCCCCCCCCTAGGTGCGACAGCAGCCAGTCTCCTGCCTAATCGTTACCCCGTACACCAGTAGTAAAAGTATTGAGACGAAAGGTAAAAATGTAAAGTCGGAAAATGTGAACCGCGTCATTGCACACGGTTATAAACCATAAGTGCTCTGCCACCAGTTCGAACAGCTGATAAGAAACTATCTGCCTGTGTCGCCGTCTGCACGTAACTCCGTAGCTACAGCCACGTTCCTCCATTTACCTCAGAGTGTCAACTCCGGTACTCATTTCCTAGAGGCTGGGTGAACCGCGGGAACCGCCCGGTTTCGAACACCGACCGTGGGCTGCAGCGCGTCGCAGCTGGATTTGAAAGCGAGTCTCGTATCGACTGCGCTAACGCGACGAAAGACTAAATGCAACAATTCGAAAGTAATTCTATAGCAGACGCAAAAGCCGCTGAGGTATAGTGACTAGACGTCATGGTTTAAAATCCTAACGGAGCCAAACTTTTTTTTTTCTTTCAAAAAATGACCTTGCCTCCGAGGTCGTCCCAGCCTCAAATTGTTATCAGGTAAAATACTGGGAAGTAAAGGCTTCTCTTGTAGGTGTGGAAAGCTAGGGAAGACTACCACATTATATGCCCTGAGAAACTCTACACGGAACACGAACATCCTACATAATCTGAACATCAAAGAAAACTGGCTCAAACATAGCATCCCGTACCGACAGCTGAAAAATTATGTCCATGTTAAATGACATGGTGCCTTGGAAAAGTTGATTGGCGGGTGTCTTTTCTGGAAAAAGTGTCAAAGTGGATTCAACACATCGCAGAAGCGCCTGCTATGAAAGCACAAAGGCTGAAGGAATCGACTACAGATGAGAGACTTTCTGGCGTGTCGTGATGTGAGCGACGTTCTGTAAAGAAATTGATGATTCACTCACACACGCATACGACACACATATATACACACCCTCACACATACACGCACAGATACGCACACCCACACTTTGGTTTACTTTGCTGAACTTGTGATCACAAGCGGACAGACACTAGACGGCAGCCCCACCCTCAGCGGCCTCTCCAGCCCCTTTACGCACATAAATACACGCATACGTACACATACAGAAACGCATAAATACACTCATAAATACACACCAAACACACACACGCGTGTGCGCTCGCTCGCTCAATCACACGCTCAAAGTATAAACACAGCAGAAGAAAATCGACAAACAAGATGTAACCAGCACACACACACACACACGGCTCAAGTTCAAGAACCCTCTGAGATCACTTGGCAAAATCGGAAGCTACACTTCAAAGTAATTACGCCTCCTTACTGATAACCTACTGTCTTCGCTCCACCCTTTCCTAGACTCTCTCTCTCTCTCTCTCTCTCTCTCTCTCTCTCTCTCTCTCTCTCTCTCTCTCTCTCTCTCTCCCATACACATACACACACACGTATACACACAGTCACACGCACACTTCAGACAGACAGTAGGTTATCTCTGACTTCTCATCTCAGCTGAAGAGCCATCCGCTCAAACACGTTGAAAGCAAACAAGGGACACTTACTAGAAGATCTGAATCCTCTCCAAACTTGTTTCAACTGGTTGCGCCAAAAGAGGCATTCTAGTTGAAGCTAATTCACCCATTATCTGCTCTCTTTGTTTCCTTTGAAATGTAAGATTTTCTTTTTCTT
Organism: Candidula unifasciata; assembly: GCA_905116865.2. NCBI lineage: Eukaryota > Metazoa > Mollusca > Gastropoda > Stylommatophora > Geomitridae > Candidula > Candidula unifasciata. The sequence continues at coordinate 231,014 of CAJHNH020000200.1, read as the reverse complement.
CTTCTTCTTCTTCTTTTCAGCATCATCATCATCTTCTTCTTCTTCTTCTTCTTCTTCTTCTTCTTCTTCTTCTTCTTCTTCTTCTTCTTCTTCTTCTTCTTCTTCTTCTTCTTCCCCCTCCCCCTCCTCCTCTTCTTCTTCTATTTCACTCTTAAAGGACTGCTGGTAAATTGCATTGTGGATCACAGCAAGGCTGCGGTATTTGCGCTTTTAAGCCCAAAACATTTGATTTCAGCACACCCCTCATTAATCAGGCTTATCAGGCGGCAGCTGGTAAATTCCCCTCACCCCGTTCCCCCTCCTCCCCAACCCATTTTTGGGGGGTCCTCGCTAGAACAAATTAAAAAAAAAAAAAAAAAGCAGAATCCCAGAAATCAATGCCTATAATTAATGTTTTGCCAAAACAAGAAATGTAAGACACACGTGTCTGTGTTTAGAGAAAAGGTTCAACTGAACTGCTGCGCTAGCGGATTTTTTGTGTTATAGGAAGAGTTTTAAGATACATGCTTGTCAGGCGCGCTGACATGGCGGAACATTTAGAAAGGAGGGGGGGGGGACCTCGACCCCTGCCGACATCCCTTCTAGCTTTTAACTTTTCTGGGCACAATTTGGGGTGAGAAAAAGGGGGGGGGGGGCGCTCAACTCCTGCCGACATCCATTCTAGCTTTCGACTTTTCTGGGCACAATTTGGAAGGGGGGGGGGGAAGAAAAAAAAAAGGGGGGGCGGGGGGAGGGGGTTAACCTAATCCGGTTGTATTAGGAAAATCTCCCCAGAGTTAGCCCCGCCCATTTACGTACTAGATCACTTTTTATTGACAGTTTGTGAGGCTGGTCAACTTTACGGAAGGTTACGGGTGTGTCCCGCTCTAATGTTTGCTTTCTGTGTTGTCTTTCATTTACGTTTTCATTCAGAGAAAGAGAATTCCTGTGACGTAGATTGCAGCACTCTCGTAGGCGGGTTGTATTAGTGCCAGTGCTCCATGTTTTTGGACCGTTAAAAGCGCTGGCATGCCAAAATATACAACATGCGATATCAGCGGTATCGCGGAACACCCCCGCAACCTAGTGCAAAGTTGGCGAGGCTTGGCAGCTACCAGTCAGAAGGGACCTAGTGTGTAAATAGGCAGGGCTAACTCTGTTTGGGGAGATTTGTGTAAGGTTTACCCCTAATCCCTAAATGAAAAAAAAAAAAAGTGGGGGTCCCTTAGTTCTCGCTACCTAACCACGCCTTTCTCGCCACATGGGCAAAAAAGAAAAAAGAAACAAGTCATCCGTCTTACCCAACCCCTCCTCATCACGTTACCTAGTTCTTAGGCAAATAATAAGGTTGGAAAAGGTCGGCGAGGTTGGGGGGAAAAGGGGGGGGGGATGGGGTATGGAGTCGTTTCAGGTCCTTGAGTGCTGCCACACACAATTAAAGGTCAGCCCCCCCCCCCCCCCTTCTTTATACATGTCACATTACTTAGAGTATAGTGTTATATTTATATGCCATTGAACACATTTACTATTTTGTTATTATTATTGGGGAGTCGCCGTTGCGTAGAGGCTAGACGTTCGTCAGCTGATTAGAAGGTCGGGAGTTCGCTCCCTGGCGGAGCGGGACTTTAAAAAAAAAAGAGTGGGTACCAGGTTCATTTATGGGAAGTGAATGCGGTCGGCGTAGTGCTGATCACTTTACCCACGATTGGTCTGTAAAAATATAGGTGTTGGCGTTAAATGTGGCCCTTTGTTCAAAGCATCATCCTCATTTTGCTGGTCCAGTAACCGCTGCCAGTGTGCCCGGGGATTCTGCCATCGTTTAAAACTTCGAGGGAGTACGCAACATCTCCGTTCGAAGCAGCTCTGTCACTTCCGAGACACGCTTGGCCAAGCTAAAAGGGTACAGGGTAAAACTAATGTCTCGCTCCTCAGATCCTGCCCATGTACACACCAGCTCACTTCTGATTGGTAGATCTTGAGCCACGTGGCGTGAGCACAAGGTTACGGATGTTTTCCGCAATGCCGTTGCTATCGCGTGTTGTATATTTCTGCACGCCAGCGCTTTAAACACTCCAAAAACATGGACAAACTGGGTCTAACACAACTTTCTTGGAGAGTGTGTTGCAACCTATGTCACAGGCATTCTCTTTCTCAGAATAGAAACGTAAATGCAAGACAACCCAGAAAGTAAACAACAGAGCGGTACACCCGTAATCTGCAGGAAAGTAGACCAGCCCAACAAACTTGTGAATGAAAGATGATCTATTTGTTTCGGGAGACAAACTTAAACCTAACCGGGGACAGTTCCGAGGGCAAATTGGAGGACCCCTGGGCAAAATAACGAGGAGAATTAACCGGACGGAGGATGATCCACGAGGGAAAACATCTGGAAGATAAGAACAGGAGAAACACGTTGGAACACAGAACAGGAAGGAGCGGACTGTCTCTGAGGAAAGGGGCATTTTAAGCCAAAGAGCTGACGCACTTTCCACAGTTGTAACCACTTAAATGGCATAAATAAATTAGACCATAAATGTAACCGGAGACTGTTGGCTGCTCGCTGCCAATAGCAGGTTGAAGGTGGTGGATTGATTTTTTTTAAAGAATGGAAATAGAAATATATCTAAGGGGAGCGCCGGAAAGTCTAGATCGGCCACCCACCCCACAATTTCTGCGTGCGTAATAAAAAGACAAAGCAGTCATTGTCACCGTGTATTGCAGTTCTCTGCATAAATGTTTGTTCATGTATATAATAATATTTCAAAAGTAATATTATACTTATTTAGGCGGCGTCCGTGTCTTAGGCATTGCGAGTCCGACTCGTAATTCCAACCTACCGCGATCGAAACCCACTGCTGGCGGCGTGGATTTTTATCATGGTATGGAGCGTCGCAGGTCGACCAAGCCTAAAATGAATAACAAGATGTATGTCCAAATTCCTCCCCACCCCCTTAGTGCCGATAGGTCTATAAAAATATATGGATGATCTTCCCATATACCCAATGCGCTTAAAGGCTTGAAAGACTTTTCTTACTTGCTGTTATACTTACTTACTATTCAAGGTTAGTTGCGTATCCTTTACAGGACGTTGCTGAACCAACCCCAGCAGCCCCTGGCTGTTGTGTGGTTTCTCTAGGCAAATTTACGTCCAGTAGTTTGCTATTGCTTACTGGACGGTCGGCTCTCTGATACCACTGTCGAAACCAACGCAAGGCGCATGGCCAGCAGCTGGGATCGAACCCGACACCCCGGCACATAATTAATTTTGTTTACATTAAATATCATGCCTTTAGGCTACGATTTGGGGATGAGGACGGGGGAGGGGGTAGGAGGTCTCCTTGGCGAGGCAGTCAAACAGTTTCTTTCGCACTTAGAAAAAGGTCGTGGGTTCGTTTCAGGGCTGCATATTTTATGTACACGTGTGCAATTTTTACGAAGAACCCCGGGGATCGTCACCAGAACTACGATATTCCTGCTTTTTTGCGTCTCTTTCGGCAGGCGACTTTTCGTTCTGCGGAGAGAGAGACCGAGCTATGTGTGATAAAACCTGGAACAATGAAGTCGGTCCTCCCGACTTTAACCTTTTAAATTGTTATTACTATACTTGGATTATCTTCTTCTTCTTTCTTCGCGTTCACCAGCTGTAAACTCTAGTGGAAATTTCTGGTTGTTAATCCACTTCTGGACCGCAGTCCTATTCCAGACCCCGAGTGTTGCTTGTGCATCCGTTTAACAGATCTGACACATTTGTGTACAGACTGTCGGTTTCTTGCTCTCAGCCAGATGCACTCAGACTTCGAAGAAAGCTTCCAATTAGTCGACTCTTACGACATGCTTTTGGTTAGGCAGTGGGTCTATTCTTGTTTTCCCTATAATAGGGCCCCAGAACCCACACGGGGGTACTAGGATTATGCTTTTTGAGTAGCCCCCCCCCCCCCCCCCCCGCCCCCTTTTATTGAACTCTTCATTTGTGTGTGCGCGCGTGTATGTGTGTGTGCGCGTACCAACAGTGTGTGTCTGCATAGGGGCCGGCCTAAAAAATGTTATGGGTGCTGATGGCCCTTACATTGTTTTCTCTGTGTCGACCAGCCTGTTATATTTTATGAAAACGAAAATCCTTATCTAACCTCAAGTCTGTACAGGTCCCGCGGCTGTCCCTGAAATGATAATAAGCAATCTGTAATACTGCTTCCCTCCTTTGCGCTACACACTCCGAGACGCTCTGAGAGGTTCTCAACCGGTGGGTCGCAACCCTTTTTTTGTGTCGTACGACCCTTTCACAGGGGTCGCATGAGACCATCGAATAAGACATAATCATTAAAGTTATGACAGAGTAACCAAAATAATTGTATATTTGGGGGTCGCCACAACATGAGCAACTGTATTAAAGGGTCGCAGCGTTAGGAAGGTTGGGGCCACTGCTCTAGTGTCTCACTATTTCGACATATGTTCTCTCTCTCCACCTCTCTCTCTCCCTCCCTCTATCTCTCTCTGTCTCTCTCTCTGTCTCTCTCTCCCTTCTCTCTCTCTTTCTCTCTCTTTCTCTGTCTCTATGTCTCTCTGTCTCTCTCTGTCTCTCTCTGTCTCTCTCTCTCTGTCTCTCTCTCTGTCTCTCTATGTCTCTCTCTCTGTCTCTCTCTGTCACTCTCTCTGTCACTCTCTCTGTCTCTCTATCTGTCTCTCTGCCCGGCTCTCTAGCGTAATTGGCTAAACCGGATTGCGCGGTGAGCGGGTGACGAACTCCTTGTGGTCCGGGTTCACTCCCGGGGGTAGGCAGAAAAGCCACATTTCTCCCAGATTTACGGTATTTACAATGGAATCAAGGCCGAAAGGTTGCGAAATCCATAATACCGAGCCTAAGGGTTAACAACTCATGGCTTCGGGGTACTAAAACAAACAAACTCTGTCTCTCTCTCTGTTTCTCTCTCTATTTCTCTCTCTCTGTCTCTCTCTCTGTCTCTCTCTCTTTGTCTCTCTCTCTGTCTCTCTCTCTATCTGTCTCTCTCTCTGTCTCTCTCTTTTTTTTCTCTCTCTCTGTCTCTCTCTGTCTCCGTCTCTGTCTCTGTCTCTCTCTCTCTCTCTCTCTCTCTCTCTCTCTCTCTCTCTCTCTCTCTCTCTCTCTCTCTCATAAATTGACTCTATCTCTTTTCGTTTGGATGACAATTTTTTTTGTAAACAATGTCTAGTAGTGGATTTCTCATTTCTTTCTGCCCCTGTCTACATCTCTAATTGTGCTTTTTACTGCCATTTGTCAATCATTCTTAGTAAAGCTAGAACATATGCTTTGTTCACTTCCTCTATCTCTTTCTCTCTCCATCTCTATATCTTTCTCTGTGTCTCTTTCTACCCTCACCTCTCTCTCTCATCATCGCCACCCTCCCCTCCCCCATATCTTCCTTGTGCCGGTCGGACCTCGGAATTGAACAGAAGATTGGGATGCCAGCGAGGGCGCCCCCGACTGCATGGTGTGCTGTGATTTTGTGAACTCCTCTCTGACTGTCGGTGACTTCTTCAGTCTTTTTCTAGGCCTCTTTGCCTCTTGTTGTTTCCATTCTGGTGTTTTTAACCCTCTCGCTGCTGGCATCATTGCATTTATTCTCACCAGCTAGCGTGTGTGTGTCGCTCAACTCCACCAGCGACCAACACCCGGTGACACAATGTGTCACCATTCGGATGAGGATCACAAGTCCTAAAAACCCTGTTTAGACATTTGGTTACTTTAGGACCTCCCCCCCCCCCCCGCCCCCTTCGACTACAGCCCTACTGGGGCTTTAAAATATTGTAAAATTGCCATAGGAGACCAGCTGGTTGAACTAAATCAGTCCTTGTTTCTCACTGAATTTAACGATCGGTATTGTTCCGGTATTGTTCCGGTATCGACCTAGACACTGCATTACGGGCTCCCGCGTTCGTAAATTGTTGCTGTGCTTGTTATTCGGCCTATGCTTCCTTAATATAAATTTATACAACCTATGGTGCCATTTCAATAGTTTGAAATGAATCCTGTCCGTATTCCATAGTTGTGGATTTCAAGCTTTACGATAGACATGGCCCATAAGACACTATTTGGGGGGGGGGGGGGGGGGGGTGTGTCCCTGGTTGAACATGTTCTTAGTACACTTGTTTCTATAGCGAGGCGCACACGCCGTCTGAAGGTGACAGGTTCGATTCCCGGCACGGTAACTATAGCTTTCCATCTGTATGTAGTCTTGTGTGTTTTTCTTTCTTTCTACTTCATTCTACTTCTTTCTACTTCTTTATATCAATGCCTATCAATACTTTGCCTGTTTCTTAATTAATATATATTATTTAACGGCCTCAATGGTTTTCCTCTGTATGTTTATTGTTCCGATAGGTTGTTTCTTCTCCCTAAAATCTTCTATTTTCACAGGATGCTCCGTTGTCTGGGGCCTGGCAGTCATTCTTGTTAAAGAGAGTCCGGTCCCTTTGTTCCCAATTAATCAAGTATCAGAAAGTGTATTGATCGGCACTCATAGAAAGAAGAAGAAAGATAGAAGAACACACAAGACAACATGAAATTCGAAAGCTGTAGTTACCGGGCCGGGAATTGAACCTGTCACCTCCAGACGGCGTGTGCGCCTCGCCATGGATACAAGTGCACTAAGAACATGGTCAACTAGGTACCCACACAAAAAAAAGGTGTCTTGTTGGCCATATCTATCGTACAGCTTGAAATCCTTAACTATGGAATACGGACGGAATTCATTTCAAGCCATTGAAATAGCACCATAGGTTACTGAAATTTATATTAGGGAAGCAAATGTCGAATAACAAACACAGCAACAATTTATGAACACAGTAGACCTTAATGCTTTGTCTAGAATACATAAACATTTAAGAAAGGTATTTGATTGGTTAGTTCCGCCCGCCTAATCTCTATTTCGGTCTCTCTCTCTCTCTCTCTCTCTCTCTCTCTCTCTCTCTCTCTCTCTCTCTCTCTCTCTCTCTCTCTCCTTATTTGTCTTCCTCTCCCCCTACCTCCCCCTCTGTCAGTCTGTGTGTTTTCTGTCTGTGTGCCTGCCTGTCTGGCTGTCTGGCTCGCTGCCTGTCTGTCTACCCCTTTCTTTCGCCTCTGCCCTTTTCCCCTTACGTCAGTTAAAATGAAGCAATAGGCAAATGGGCGGACATTTGTCTTCCAGAGTCATGGATCGAATGAATATTGACAGGCGCACAATGAGGCTGATCTGTGGTCTCTGGTTTGACAGGGCAATCTCGGCACGTCGTAGACTGCTTTTATAGTCTGTCCTTTGACATTTTTTCTTGGCAAGTCTTGGCATGCGAGTGCGTCTCTCTCTCCCTCTCTCTCTCTCTCTCTCTCTCTCTCTCTCTCTCTCTCTCTCTCTCTCTGTCTGCCTGCCTGCCTGCCTGCCTGCCTGCCTGCCTGTCTGTCTGTCTGCCTGCCTGCCTGCCTGCCTGCCTGCCTGCCTGCCTGCCTGCCTGCCTGTTTGTGTGTGTGTGTGAGAAAGAGATAGATAGGAGAGAGAGAAAGAAAGAGAGAGAGAGAGAGAAAGAAAGAAAGAGAGAGAGAAAGGAAGATAGATAGATAGAGAGAGAGAGAGAGAGAGAGAGAGAGAGAGAGAGAGAGAGAGAGAGAGAGAGAGAGAGAGAGAGAGCATATTCATCCCTTGCCCTATACGAAAAGCTGATTCAACAGTTGTAGGATCACATTTATTACTAAGAATCCATGCAGGATAGTTGTAATTACAGTGACGTCCTTGCCTGTGCGATTTCTGTAATTTGTTAAACGCACGGTACAGCCGTGTCTTATACGTCTAGCGTGTATCCGTGTCAGCGGGCATATCTGTTAAAATAAATAACATGTTAAATGGTCGTGTCACGCGCATTGCTGCAGGCGTTTGAAAGTGTTGAGCTTGGACCTAAACTAGATCATGGCATGTGATATTATGTTATTCCATGTCAGAGTCGACGTTACTGCACTTTGGACAAACCCATGCGTGCTCAGTCTCTGCATGCAGTAGCCGCATTTACTGAGCATTTGGTTTAAATGTCTCCTATCCTGACCCCGAAGACGGCACTGAAGTGCTTCACCAAGCGTCATTCGTTGGTCCTGTGATCGTCTTAGCGTCGAATTCGTTATTATCCGCCATCCCAGACACCTGAGGAATGAGCTCTGTCCATGTATTTTCTCGCATGCAATAGTGCAGTTCCTGCCAGCTGGTCTCCTCCTTCGTTACTCTTTACTCATGCTTGAGAGATCAATGGAATATTGTGTAAGGTGATCTGTTGTCTTTTCTTTGACACAATTTGTTATACTCCTTCAAATTTCCCAAACCGAGGTTTGATCCTTGAAATGCCTGTTTGGTTACTTCGGATCAGGGGCCGCAGTAGTTTAGTGGCCGGACGCTCGCCTGCTAGTCTGAAGGTCTCGTTCCAATCCACGTCTTCCCAGTATTGGTTCAGTGGTCCTAATGTTAGGAAAACAAGCGTAAACCCATTTCCTGTCACAATAAACATGTCGTTAGAGTCGACTATGTGGGAGCTTCCTTCAAAGCTGCACTGCATCTGAGACAAGGAACCAACAGTCTGATCTGTAAAACGGATGTGCACAACACTTAGATTTCGGAACCAGTTAAAGTCCAAAGTGGAACAAACAATAAGAACTTTTCACCGGAGTTCACAACCGGTGAACGCGAAGAAAAAAGACGATAAAGAATCCTCATCCAGACCGGGTTTTATCACATTTGATCTTGGTTCCCAGTCTACCCAGCATGAAAAGTGTACACGGGAAGTAAAGACGGCAGGCATGAAGTTAACCACATCACCAACACGTGACGATTAATCTATAAACATTTGAGTCCATCATCGTATGCCCGTTGCACCTTCGTCTTTTTGTCGTCTCACTGATACCAGGTTGTCACCCAGAGTTGTGGTTTTGTCGTCTCACTGATACCAGGTTGTCGTTTTGTCGTCTCACTGATACAAGGTTGTCGCCCAGAGTTGGGGTTTTGTCGTCTCACTGATACCAGGTTGTCGCCCAGAGTTGTAGTTTTGTCGTCTCACTGATACCAGGTTGTCGCCCAGAGTTGTAGTTTTGTCGTCTCACTGATACCAGGTTGTCGCCCAGAGTTGGGGTTTTGTCGTCTCACTGATACCAGGTTGTCACCCAGAGTTGGGGTTTTGTCGTCTCACTGATACCAGGTTGTCGCCCAGAGTTGGGGTTTTGTCGTCTCACTGATACCAGGTTGTCGCCCAGAGTTGGGGTTTTGTCGTCTTACTGATACCAGGTTGTCGCCCAGAGTTGGGGTTTTGTCGTCTCACTGATACCAGGTTGTCGCCCAGAGTTGGGGTTTTGCGTCTCACTGATACCAGGTTGTCGCCCAGAGTTGGGGTTTTGTCGTCTCACTGATACCAGGTTGTCGCCCAGAGTAGGGGTTTTGTTGTCTCTCTGATACCAGGTTGTCGCCCAGAGTTGTAGTTTTGTCGTCTCACTGATACCAGGTTGTCGCCCAGAGTTGGGGTTTTGTCGTCTCACTGATACCAGTTTGTCGCCCAGAGTTGGGGTTTTGTCGTCTCACTGATACCAGGTTGTCGCCCAGAGTTGGGGTTTTGTCGTCTCACTGATACCAGTTTGTCGCCCAGAGTTGGGGTTTTGTCGTCTTACTGATACCAGGTTGTCGCCCAGAGTTGGGGTTTTGTCGTCTCACCGATACCAGGTTGTCGCCCAGAGTTGGGGTTTTGCGTCTCACTGATACCAGGTTGTCGCCCAGAGTTGGGGTTTTGTCGTCTCACTGATACCAGGTTGTCGCCCAGAGTTGGGGTTTTGTCGTCTCACTGATACCAGGTTGTCGCCCAGAGTTGGGGTTTTGTCGTCTCACTGATACCAGGTTGTCGCTTAGAGTTTGGTTTTTGTCGTCTAACTGATACTAGGTTGTCACCCAGAGTTATGGTTTTGCGTCTCACTGATACCAGGTTGTCGCCCAGAGTCGTCGTTTTCTATTTTTGTCTTGCGCTTCTTCTTGGATGGCTTGGAAATTGATTTGTTAGTCTTTTCGCAGGTTGCTACTACATCATTTATGCATCTTATTTTTGGTTTTCCTCTCCCCTTTCTCCCAGAAGTTCTTCTGTAGAAACTCTCATGTGCAGTTTGGCTCGGTTGTATTCTCACGAGATGATCGAACCATTTTCGTTCCTTTTTTCTGTCAATATAATCCAGACATGATCTTATTCCAACTTTCTCTCAAATGCTGGTTTTTGTAACCCTATCCCTTCTTGTGTTTTTATGGACCTTGGAGGAGAGAGCGCATTTTACATGCAGTTATTTTCTGTTCTAGTTCCCTGTTCATTCCCGTAGCACAAGTGGCGTTAAAAAATGGGTCCTCCTATAGTTACTTTACACACTGTCCACTGACAAGCATATCAAAACTAGGCGAATATTTAGTAGATTAGTAAGTATGTTGGATTGAGAAGGGCTGTTCTTACAGCCCAGCTGTAAACCACAATGCAGAGTGCCATCCGCACTTTTAACCACAACATAGACTGCCAACCGCCCTTTTAACCACAACACAGACTGCCAACCGCCCTTTTAATCACAATACAGAGTGCCAACCGCCCTTGTAACCACAACACAGACACAGAGTGCTCCAACCACTCTTTTAACCACAATACAGAGTGCCAACCGCCCTTGTAAGCACAACACACAGTGCCAACCGCCCTTGTAACCACAATGCAGAGTGCCAACCTCCCTTTTATCCACAACACAGAGTGCCAACCGCCCTTGTAACCACAACACAGAGTGCCAACCACCCTTGTAACCACAATACAGAGTGCCAACCGCCCTTTTAACCACAATACAGAGTGCCAACCGCCCTTGTAACCACAACACAGAGTGCCAACCGCCCTTTTAACCACAATACAGAGTGCCAACCGCCCTTGTAACTACAACACAGACAGCCAACCGCCCTTGTAACCACAACACAGAGTGCCAACCGCCCTTGTAACTACAATACAGACTGCCAACCGCCCTTTTAACCACATACAGACTGCCAACCGCTCTTGTAACCACAATACAGACTGCCAACCGCCCTTGTAACCACAACAGACAATGCCAACCGCCCTTGTAACCACAACGAGTGCCAACCGCCCTTTCAACCACAATACAGAGTGCCAAACGCCCTTGTAACAACAATACAGACTGCCAACCGCCCTTTTAACCACAATACAGAATGCCAACCGCCCTTTTAACCACAATACAGACTGCCAACCGCCCTTTTAACCACAATACAGACTGCCAACCACACTTGTAACCACAACACAGAGTGCCAACCGCCCTTGTAACCACAACACAGAGTGCCAACCACCCTTGTAACCACAATACAGAGTGCCAACCGCCCTTTTAACCACAATACAGAGTGCCAACCGCCCTTGTAACCACAACACAGAGTGCCAACCGCCCTTTTTACCACAATACAGAGTGCCAACCGCCCTTGTAACTACAACACAGACAGCCAACCGCCCTTGTAACCACAACACAGAGTGCCAACGGCCCTTGTAACTACAATACAGACTGCCAACCGCCCTTTTATCCACATACAGACTGCCAACCGCTCTTGTAACCACAATACAGACTGCCAACCGCCCTTGTAACCACAACACACAATGCCAACCGCCCTTGTAACCACAACGAGTGCCAACCGCCCTTTCAACCACAATACAGAGTGCCAAACGCCCTTGTAACAACAATACAGACTGCTAACCGCCCTTTTAACCACAATACAGAATGCCAACCGCCCTTTTAACCACAATACAGACTGCCAACCGCCCTTTTAACCACAATACAGACTGCCAACCACACTTGTAACCACAACACAGAGTGCCAACCGCCCTTGTAACCACAACACAGAGTGCCAACCACCCTTGTAACCACAATACAGAGTGCCAACCGCCCTTTTAACCACAATACGGAGTGCCAACCGCCCTTGTTACCACAATACAGAGTGCCAACCGCCCTTTTAACCACAATACAGAGTGCCAACCGCCCTTGTAACTACAACACAGACTGCCAACCGCCCTTGTAACCACAACACAGAGTGCCAACCGCCCTTGTATTTACAATACAGACTGCCAACCGCCCTTTTAACCACAACACACAATGCCAACCGCCCTTGTAACCACAACGAGTGCCAACCGCCCTTTCAACCACAATACAAAGTGCCAAACGCCCTTGTAACAACAATACAGACTGCCAACCGCCCTTTTAACCACAATACAGAGTGCTAACCGCCCTTTTAACCACAATACAGACTGCCAACCGCCCTTTTAACCACAACACACAATGCCAACCGCCCTTGTAACCACAACGAGTGCCAACCTCCCTTTCCACCACAATACAAAGTGCCAAACGCCCTTGTAACAACAATACAGACTGCCAACCGCCCTTTTAACCACAACACAGAGTGCTAACCGCCCTTTTAACCACAATACAGTATGCCAACCGCCCTTTTAACCACAATACAGACTGCCAACCGCCCTTTTAACCACAATACAGACTGCCAACCACACTTGTAACCACAACACAGAGTGCCAACCACTCTTTTACATGCAGATGTAGCAGAGAAGGAGGCGGACAAGTATGTGGAGGAGATGGCGGAGGAGGTGGTGGTGGTGGATGAAGAGGGGGAGGAGAAGGAAGAAGAAATAGTAGTAGTAGCAGTAGTAGCAGTAGTAGTAGTAGTAGTAGTAGTAGTAGTAGTAGTAGTAGTAGTAGTAGTAGTAGTAGTAGTAGTAGTAGTAGTAGCTACACAGCAGCAGCAGCAGCAGCAGCAGCAGCAGCAGCAGTAGCAGTAGCAGTAGTAGTAGTAGTAGTAGTAGTAGTAGTAGTAGTAGTAGTAGTAGTAGTAGTAGTAGTAGTAGTAGTAGTAGTAGTAGTAGTAGTAGAAGAAGAAGAAGAAGAATAGATAAATGTTTTGTCTTTTTTCAGCTTTAAACATATTTCTTGTCCAGACCCCTGTAAATTACACCTGAAACAAGATCTGTAAGGAAATAGACGTATAACAACTGTGAAGGGAAGGGACGAAGATGAAAATCGTAAATAAATTGTGACCATTTTAGGTTTCTATACATAATTCACAATTATTCAAAATTGGAAAACTGCTGTGTCAACTGGGTTAAAAGAACAGAAATAAAGAACGGATAAGCAAATACAGTTAATCGGCTGGGGGTAAAACAGTGTGTTGGTGAAATTCTGTGAACATTTATAAACTGATTTTTACGAAAATAAATTGTTAGTTCCTTGTTCTTTAGCAAGGCCATGCATCACCAAAAGACTTGACAGACAAATTATGTATGGACGGTTAAACCTGTTACTTTAAATTGAAATTTATGACTTGAAAAGTTACTGTTTCTTTAATTTAAGCTTCAGAAAACATTATTCCTAAAAACGATTTGGCGTTTATCTTTTTACTTTTACCCTGTAATTTTGTTCTCTTATTTTCAAGCAGGCATTATCTTCTAACGTTAATTTCATTGTGCCAGATTTATTTAGTTTAGTCAGGCGGTTCTGAAATTAATTTTTGTATGCAACTGTTTTATTATATTAAAACTTTAGTCTGTTGGTGAGCTATCTTTTTATAGTTCTTGTGGTACGGCGTTGGTAATTTTGTTTATCCACAACCTTTTGTATCGTATACTTTTATTCAAATCTATAGCTTATTTCGTGTTGACATTGGTAGTCACGTGTATCAACAACCTTTTGTATCGTATACTTTCAATCAATTCTATAGCTTATGTCGTGTGACTTTGGTAGTCACATGTATCAACAACCTTCTGTATCATATACTTTTAATCAATTCTATAGCTTATGTCGTATGACATTGGTAGTCATGTGTATCAACAACCTTCTGTATCGTATACTTTCAATCAATTCTATAGCTTATGTCGTGTGACATTGGTAGGCATGTGTATCAACAACGTTTTGTATCGTATACTTTCAATCAGTTCTATACCTTATGTCGTGTGACATTGGTAGTCATGTGTATCAACAACCTTTTGTGTCGTATACTTTCAATCAATTCTGTAGCTTATGTCGTGTGACATTGGTAGTTATGTCTATCCACAACCTTCTGTTTCGTATACTTTTAATCAATTCTATACCTTATGTCGTGTGACATTGGTAGTCATGTGTATCAACAACCTTTTGTGTCGTATACTTTCAATCAATTCTGTAGCTTAGTTCGTGTGACATTGGTAGTCATGTGTATCCACAACCTTCTGACTCGTGTACTTTTAATCAATTTTGACAAAGGTAATCTCCCATACCATGATGTCAGACTGTCCAGCACCTTTCTATCTCTCTCTCTCTCTCTCTCTGTCTCTGACTCCCTCTGCCTCTTTTCCTCTACAACGTCCGCATCGTCACGATGTAATCTTTTCTTCTTTTCATCACATGACTAAAAAATGTAGATTGTCGCCTTTGAATGTGAACAATCAGTTATCTTCGGTGGTTAGTCTCTGTCAAGACATCTTTATTACTCGTTTTTTATCTGTCCAGAATATTCTTATCGTGTGTCTGTTAAATCACATCTCCACAGCTTACAAATAAAGTTTCACTAATCAGTCGTTCAACTATTCTTACCATTTATTAGGATATGATTTATATAGTTTCGTCTTAGTTGATGGAGATAAATTGCTTAGAATGTTCTTCATTATCTAACATACGGCCTTTGCTTGAGCTATTCATCACTTAACTTTAATGTATCTTCCATCCGCGGTTATAAGGGTACCGAAGTACGTAAACTTATTAACCTGCTTTAGGATTGTCCCATTAACCTTGATGCTGCATTTTGGAGGGTCACTTTTTTTTTTTTTTTTTTTTGTAAATACCATTATTTGTATTTCTCTGCTGTTAAAAAAAAAAGTTGGGTTTAATATTTCTTGCTGTTTTATTTTCAAGGATGAAAACCATATTGTCAGTATATCGCTGGTTGTTCACAGCATGCCCACCAGTCGATATTCCTGGCATGCAATGTATGGATCTAATTATGAATTAATCGGGTGATAGTACACATCTCTGTTCAGTGTTTTGAATAGTTATGACTTGATTGTCAATTCGGATGGCTTCTTCTTGTTGCAGAAAATGTTTTTGTTTTTTTAAATTATTATGATAAATTGATATTACACACACACACACACACACACACACACACACACACACACACACACACACACACACACGTGCATACACGTCTGTATTTAATTTTACATTTGATTTATTTCTTTAACTTATATATATTTCTCCCCTTTTTCTTTTCAAAAGCCTTTTTAATTTTTTCGTTTCGTAATACAGCCCGTTATGTCCATATTCGTATATACCGGAATGACTTGGCCATATAGATGAGGTGAGACAAGAGCACTGGCGTGATTCGCGATTTTGGGACTCGTGTGAAATAGTGGAATATGACCGCCAACACTTATTACTGGGACATATGATGATGAGGACGGCGATAATGTTTCTTACTGTATTTTCTCGTAATAATTTCTGCCCTTACAAAATTATTGAAATTGGACATAGTTCTGAGAAAGTCCAGTCCATCCGTCTGCCGTTTAGCGATCTTTTCCTTCCTTTCGTGACACATTTACACTAGAGTTCTGTTAGAGAAGGGAACGAAGAAAACGGGCTGTTGTTTCTCATGCTATAGCAATCGGTGAAAAAGGTTTTGTTCTCTTTAGCTCAAGAGCTGTGTTGAAGTAGAAGGAATCTGTCGTAGCCAGAATTGGATTTTTGGCATATTTCCCTAAGAGTTCCCGAGTGAGAAGGGAATATTCTGTTTATGGTTTGATTGGACGCGCCTGAAGTGTGTGGTCTCGTTGCAATCGCGGAGAGTTTGTGGTATTTGTAGAGAATGCCTGGATGTGCTTGTTTGAGACAGTTGAACAAATTTACATAGAACGTCTGCTTTTTACTTGTTTTTAATTGTGTTTGTTTTTCTTTCATTAAAATAGTTCTTATTTCATCTCCATAGTCTTATCGCAGAGTGGAGAGTGATTGTAGACGATTTTGTAAGATAAGCAAGGTTTTATCTAGTTTTTACACGGTTTATGATTAGTATTTAGACTAGGAATAGGGAGGGTGAAAAAACAGTTGCCGAAGGAAATCCAAAGAGATAAGGGAAATATTTTGACCATATTAAAGGATGTAATAGTCATATAAAGACCATATTGGAGTGAAAAGTTGATGGTTAACTAGCAAAAGGTAGGTAGTGACTGTACTAGGATGACAACCTCAAGAGATGGACGAATAACTGTCTGAGAGAATGTACACCCAGTGCAAAAGACGGAGCTTGGATATCTGTTGTTGTTGTTTTTATCGATCCAGCGGCTCATGAGCTTTCGCCCTTTGGTCCAATGCCATGTAGTGGAATTTGCATGTTTTCACAGGCTGTTCTTTTCCTCCGTACAAGGTGTTCCACTTGTCTGGTCTCGGAGGGAGTAGCGTTCTTCTTGTCTCACTGAGTTTTGGGCACTCAAAGAGATGGTGTTCAACAGTTTTGTAGGGGTAGTTACATAGCTGGCACTCTGGGGAGTGTTGTGGCTGTATTCTGTTTAGATGTCCACTGAGTGGAGTATGTTGTGTTCTAAGTCTGAAGATGGTGGCCTGGTCCCTTCTTGTTAGATGGTTAATACTATCATTAGGATCAGGGCCAGCCATATGTCTATAAATCTCTCTTTCAGTATATCCCATGGCTCATCTGTTAACCAAGTCTCTTTGTTTATAGCTCTTATAAGTGTTTTTGCTGTCTGTAGGGTTGTCGTTGTAGGTGGTTGTTCTTGTGTCGCTACTTTCTTTGCCAG
The DNA here is from genome assembly GCA_905116865.2 of Candidula unifasciata. NCBI lineage: Eukaryota > Metazoa > Mollusca > Gastropoda > Stylommatophora > Geomitridae > Candidula > Candidula unifasciata. Next base: position 214,208 of record CAJHNH020000200.1, on the reverse strand, counting down.
TCTGTCAGCTCTGTCATTACCTGGTGTGCCGGAGTGGCCTAGAGTCCACTGCATCACAATTCTGATATCCGTTAAAACGAACCTGATTGATTCATCATCATCATCATCATCATCATCTTCTTCTTCTTCTTCTTCTTCTTCTTCTTCTTCTTCTTCTTCTTCTTCTTCTTCTTCTTCTTCTTCTTCTTCTTCTTCTTCTTCTTCTTCTTCTTCCTCTTCCTCTTCTTCTTCCTCTTCCTCTTCTTCTTCTTCTTCTTCTTCTTCTTCTTCTTCTTCTTCTTCTTCTTCTTCTTCTTCTTCTTCTTCTTCTTCTCTTCTTCTTCTTCTTCTTCTTCTTCTTCTTCTTCTTCTTCTTTTTCTTCCTCACCTCCTCCTCCTCCTTTACGTCCTCTTTTACCGCTTCAGGTGTCGAGGGAGATATCAGGTCCTGCTTCGTGCTCCTCTGGCTGCTTCGACCAAAGATACATCCTGTGCTGTAGAGTTTCTCTCATGTTATCTTTCTATAGTGTTCTTGGTCTACCTCTTGTTCTATGTCCTTCTCCTCTTTTGGTATATGCCTTGTATGGTAAATCATTAGAAGGCATTCTTTCCAAGTGGGCAGACCATTTGATTGGCTGTCTTTGTGTGAAATTTGTGCCGACTTTATTTCGTATGACCTCATTCCTGATTGTTAGTATTCAATCTTGCTTTGGTTTCTTTTTTATTGTGTTCTCTGTAGACTTGTAAAGCCGATTGCATCACGTCCTGAAGACCATGGGTTGGATTTTTCCACACCGCCCTTTAGTTCACCAGATGTTTTATGGATAACTGGGAATCGTCCTCGCAGAAATAGCTTCTTGCTTTGTGCGAATCTCTTGAAGGGTGGGCAGTCAGTCGGTTTGCAGGGAGAGACTGAGCCTTATATAACAAGACCTAATACAGTAAAATAGATTCTCATGCCCTAAAACACATTTATGGGACGTATATGCAACAATAGACACTTCAATAGGAAACAGGCGGACTGAAGAAGCTAGAACATTTATCAGCAAGAATAGAGGTACTGGATTGGATTTCATACGTGATATATATAAAATTATACTCGACAGAAAGGACTGAAGGAATTGGATGCTATTTTGATGTACGACTGAATGTCTTAGAGCTTAGAGTAACTGCAAGACCCCCTTGTATATATAGTCCTACTCTTAGTCGAGGTTAAAACATCACTGCGATCGGGGTTTCCCATACTTGCTCTGTTCATGTGTACGTGCAAATCAAATGAAATATCTTTCACACCCCCCCCCCTCCCAATTAATCACGGAACAATCCTGAAAAATAGCAGTTGCTAGAGGCGCTAAATCCAACAGTCGCCACCAGAAATGCAGTTTTTCGTTAATCGAAGTAGTCGGGTACGATAAGATGGCTGTACACACAAATGATTATTGCATAAAGTATTTCACCAGCTCATACGAAAACCAGCTCCCGGCCATATTAAATATCACGACACGCCGCTGCACAAATGAAATACATTCCATATGAAAAACAGCTCACAGGGCTGCACTAAGCACTAAACTCAGTAGCTCAGGCAGCGCAACCGTAGACTACCGCTCATATGTTAAAACTGCATTAGCAAAGCGGTGTCGGAAGCGCAAATAAATTCGAAGCCTAACATTCTGCCATGCCGAATCCTCTATTTTACCGCTGGTTTAACCTTATGGTTGAATGGGGCTTCTCGGATTTGTACCGGGGGGATTCTTGTCCAAATGATGACTTTTGGGGTCATCAGATGTTAACCGCTCAGTGTGCTGCAGTCACAGTTGGGTTCAACACTCACTAGAGGTTAGTGAATGCGTTTAGAAGTGCCCTGATTTTCGATTACCAAGGTTGGATTCCCACGGCAGACGGTTTATTTAAACAAAAAAGTCGGGGTTTTTGGACATGTTACGAGATTCGCACCGTGGAAGAATATGCGACCTCACCATGTAATATTCCAATTGTTATCAGCTGGTTCAATCTAGCCAGCATCTATGAGGCGAAGAAAAGTAAGAAAAATTTTGAGTTAAGAAAACAAGTTTATATAAAAAAAGAGTCCAAACAGATGTAATACTAGTGGACGAAATTTCTGGCTACAGCGCGGAATTGTACGTAATTGTCCATGGAAAAGTGCAGTCTAAATCGGAAACATACTCAGTCTCATGACATATTTAGACATTCAGTAAAAAAAAAAACATCTCAGTATTTGGCTTTTCATTCTGGCAAACCGGAAATCAATATCCTCATAGACGCTGATGAGACTTTGAATATTTCCAAGCTACCAGAAGACAACAATAAGAAAGAGACAAAAACTGTTTTTTGGCAACACAATGAGAAGAGAGACGTCGGAGAACACCGTGACAACTGGAAAGATCAGTGGGAAAAAGGGTAAAGGCAGACCAAGAGAGTTAATGCTGGATGGGTTGAAACGATGACATGGAGGGATATCATCAAGAAAGCTGTTCCAGGCTACCAGGGATAGTGATCTATGTAGACGCATGGGCGCCTACGCCAATTGACAGGGCACATGATGATGATGATGGCCAGAAGCAGCTTTTAACCCAGCAGACACGAGGAGAGAAGGTCAGCGCAAATTTAGGATATTTGTCTTTTTAAAATCCCTAATAGATAAACCATAATTCCATCAACTATAATAGGTCGATTATGATAGATGGTAATTTATAAAATATAAATTGAGCGATAGCGGTTGGTTAGGAAATGTCATTGTACTACTTACACTCTGCGATATCTATAGGTATATTTTTAACCAATGCATCAACATCATGGCCCAAGGGCAGTAACCCGTAAGTGCTCCGTTCTACTTCTAATTCAAACCTGAGTCAGAAAGGCGCAATGCACGAACACTGTTGCACCGGCGATGATCCTGAAAATACTTTAGGTAGATTTGTAACTCCAAATTGTTGCCCTAGAAGTACCGTTAGGCTACACTTTTCGATTTCCAACTGCCAAGAGATTTTTTTACGTGCGCAACAATGCACACGGGCGTCCGATATCACTACCCAGAGACCAGGAGGAATTACTAGAAGTTCAAGTCCACGTGAAAAAAAAATCCCAGCCATTACCGGGGATTTAATCCGGAACCTCTAGCACTCGAGGCAGACACGATGCCCCGAGACCACGCAGCCCTCTCTTTCATAATAAATAAAGGGTTAATAATTGAGCCGTTCCCATTAAAATTTTTATTTTTTTTATTTTCTTACTGGCATATTGTACACTGACGGAATTGTATAAAATAATGCAAATACTGCAGAATACTAAAATACATAAATATAAATTAAATGAAATAAATACAAATTTAACTTCACTTTATCTTCGTCTTTTTCTTTGCGATCGGTTTCGTATGCTCAGATCATGCCATCAGCTGCAGGTCCTTCCTGGTTCCCTATAGCTTGCTCTGCACACTTTGTTCTTGAGGCCAGGTGTCTTTTCGACTTGATAAGGGAGGAGAGGGAGAAGATATTATTGTCTATTCATCTTCAGTAAAATTTGAGGAATCTGGCGCGATTTTTTTATCTGGACCCTGTTGAGGCTCATCAAGTTTGACTTTTACTGAAAATCTACCCAAAGAACTTTGCTTCTGCATTCTCCTTAGGGTGTTTCGGAAATGTGACATTGTCTTCTCAGTGGGAATAACAAGAGAGTTGTTGAAAGTGTTTTTCGGAATTAAAATAGAAGGGAATGAACGATTAGTGGTTAGTAAGGACTATTAACACAGCATTCCGTACCGATTCATAGGTTCTTAGATCTTTTCCTTGATAGCTCCACAAGCGCAAAACCGCCAGTGAAGACCGTTTTGTGATGATTAATCAGACGACTCTTGCCCTTGGTGAAATATTATTGCCTGGTTGCCTCAGACTGCACTGTCATATCCACCACCCACGACACGATCTTCTTCGCAATATGCATCTCACTTGACGTTGATGACATCACTACTGCCCATGTAACGCCTGGTTTAAACATCATTCTCGAAGATTGTGGACTTGAAAAAGTCCTGGCGATAATGTTTGCAATCAGATTGATTATATTTTGATTTCAAGAAGATTCCGGGAGCAGCTTAGTTGAAGCAAAGACTAAACAGGTGCAGACTGCTTTAGTGACCATGTTCCACTTATATGAAAGATTGTAATTAAAGCTGAAGAATATTAAGGAAACACCACAGAACATGAAGTTAAATTTAGGAATACTTAGAATGGATAAAGAAATTAGGAAACAGTACAGTGGCACTGTACAAAACCGGTAAAATGCAATGGAAATTATACAGATTACAGATTATTGATGAACATTGGGATATGTTGAGTGAATAAATTCAACAGACATCAAAAGAAACGATCCCACCAACCTATAGAGTTAGAAAAAATAATGGTTGTCAACCGATATTCTGAAGTTGATGGATAAAAGATGGAAGAAGCAGAATGATAAAAAAGAATACTCTAGAATACAAAAAGATTTAGTGAACAAATGCAAAGAAGCTAAAGAAACCTGGCTGAATCAAAGGTTGGGGGGAAAATCACAGGAAAGACTCACATTCCATGTACCAACAGATAAATATGTTAACAGGAAAGATGACACGTAACTGCATTGCATGTTTAAAATCAAAAGATGGCGACTTATTAATGGGACATAGTAATATAATTCTTCAGAGGAACAGAGTATATAGGGGAATTGTATGATGATAATAGACCAGATGTAGAACTGCAGACCAATAATGATGGTGCACCAATAATGAATGCAGAAGTTGAGGATGCATTGCATCATATGAAGAAAGGAAAAGCACACGGGCCAGAAAACAGCTCACAGGAAGAAATTGAAGCATTGGGAGGTTTTAGAATGGAAATAATAACTACACTTTTAAGTGATATTAATAATAGTGGGTATATTCCAAATGACCTTTTAAAATCCATATTTATAGCTTTGCCAAAGAAACCAGGCACTTTTAAATGTGAAAACTATCGCACAATAAGACTTATAAGTCACATGACTAAGATTTTACTTAGAATAATTATGACAAAAATAAAAAACAAAATTAAACCAGAAATCAACGATGAACAGTGTGGATTTGTAGAAGGAAAAGGTACAAACAATGCCATATACATCCTAAGACATTGTCAGAAAGAAGCAATAGAGGTAAAGACTGATTTTTACTTATGCTTTATAGACTATACAAAAGCATTTGACTGTGTGAAGCATGAAGAAGTAATCAAATTGTTTGAAAAATTAAACATTGATGGAAAAGATCTACGAATAATAAAGAATATGTATTGACAGCAAACATCAGCTTTAAGAAATAACTACTGTATAGATACATTTCAGAGCATAAAGAGGTGGGTATATATATGACAAGGATGTGTACTGTCACCTGATTTGTTTTCACTATACAGTGAATATATAATGAGATCTTTAATTAACATGCCCGAAATTAAACATTCTAACCTGAACAGTCCGTGAGGGAAAACAATAACCACGTGCCTCTAAATCTTCAGGCAAACGACTCCCAGTCTACAACGACCTAAAAAGTTAGTAAAACAGGCAATAGTAACAGTTGTTTTTAGTTGTGGTGATGGTTGTAGTTGTAGTAGTACCGGAACTCAATAGGTGATGTGGTAGATATTATACTGGACGCATTTACTTCTCATTACAATTCCTGCTACCTATTTTAGTCTGGATGGACACGGATGCCAGATTCAGTTAAAACAACACTTTTGACAGGTGATGAATTTCAAATCCTTCAGAGATGGAGAGAGTAGTAGTCGGTGTGGGGGAGGGGGGGGGGGTGGTTTATGAAAGAAACTGTTTACTGAGAGAGCTTAAAACTTTGATTTTGAAGCTTTCATTTTTAAATTATTTATATTTTAATAACGCTACCCCGGCTACTTTCATTGTTTTCTCGCAAAATGATATCTTTAGTCAAATCTTCAAATATGTAATACGCTTCCTAAGCTACTCTCATTGTTTCCACACAGATGATATCTTTAGTCAAATCTTTATATATGTAATAACGCTACCTAAGCTACTCTCATTGTTTCCACACAGATGATATTTTAAGTCAAATCTTTATATATGTAATAACGCTACCTAAGTTACTCTCATTGTTTCCACACAGATGATATCTTTAGTCAGATCTTCATTTATGTGTTCGTTTTGGTGACGTCAGCAGTCAGAAATCCATACATGTGGCCTCAAAGTTGACATATTTGGTTAATTCCTAATTTATATGCCGTGACAGTCGATGATCTTGGACAAAGAAGAGGAGAAATACTGACATCTTGAAAGATCTGGACATCAAGGAAGATTGGCTAATAAATAGTATCCTGTCTCGGAACCTGAAATATTTTGGTCATATCAAGCCCCACGACGGATTGGGAAAAAATTATAGCAAAAGGCATGGCACCAGGAAGGAGGGGCAGGGGCCGACCGACACGAAGATGGGCACAGGATATAAGTGACTCCTTGAGTATGAAAGTACATGAGTCGGGAGAACTGGCGGAAAGACCGAGTTTCTTTAAGGCAGACTGTGATGAGAGCGACGTTCTGCAAAGGACCTGCTACATGATGATGATGACGATGATGATGGCAGTCGATGCGTTCAATCAAATCTTCAAATGTTTATCCTGGCGACAAACACTTTGCAGACGGTTCTGCTGACCCCGGTGTTAATTGTCACGTTTAAAATTACGCCGCAGATTGCACTGAGTAAATACTTCAACAGTTCTTTCACAGTCTTGTTGAAGTCGCCAGTACCTTGCTTTAGAGATGTGACCTGAATCTGTCGACGATTATGTCTCCCAGTTTTTAGGAAATGCCAGAAATTGGCAGTGCTTTGATTTCCCTTTATAATTTCAGGGTAGGGGAGTAGACAGTTCATTGTCGTCAAAGTGGTTGTTGACGTAGCGGGGTTCTTTGTATTTGAAATTGCGGGTAGATTTAGTTTTGTGTGTGTGTGTGGATATTTGTGTGGTTGTGCATGTTGGCAAAATACAGCTTTGCTTTCGGTGTCTCTGTCTGCTTCTTCTTCTTCTTCTTCTTCTTCTTCTTCTTCTTCTTCTTCTTCTTCTTCTTCTTCTCTCTCTCTCTCTCTCTCTCTCTCTCTCTCTCTCTTTCTTTCTCTCTCTCTCTCTCTCTCTCTCTCTCTCTCTCTCTATATATATATATATATATATATATATATATATATATATATATATATATATATATATATATATATATGAAATAGGCGCTGGACGACTGTTACATAAATTGAATTAGGCCTATTTAAGCGACCTAAAAACCTGGCCAACTTGGGGGGTCAGGAAGTGATAAAACAGACCGGAGTGACCATTTTCGCCCTCTTAAGGCTCACTGGTTTTAGGACGAGAAACATGTAGTTCTGATTTGTCCGTTGCGTTCAATGATTTTACGCAACGTGGGTTGAGGTGTGTAGAGAGAAAGATAGGTTTCATCTATTGTAGGGTATTTCCTAACACGTTGTGAATTTTAATGCATTATTATTTGTGAAGACCTTAGATGATGTTCAGTGAAATAAATAGATGTGAATTTGATAATTATAGTTCCAGTTGCTTTGCTTCAGATTAGGGTTTGTGGTTAGTGTGTGTAGTTTGTTTATTTGTTACCTGACTTATTAGACTTTACACAGAGGATCTTGTGTCTGGACTAGAAAATCCCTGTTTCTAGTCCCCACCTAAACGAACTATTTTCCTTTATTTTTTATCTTGGTACTTAGGGCTTCTCCACCCTAGTACAAATGGCGTCGTCCGGCAGGTTTGGTGGCCACAAAATACTTTGTGTCTTGTCTAGTTAGTTCTGGTAATCCTATCGATTTATAGTTTTTGATTGGTTTTTAATGGCAACCACGTGTATGGCTCCTTTATCACAGATTTTGGGTATGGTATTTGTCGCTTTTTTAGTTCTCCGACAGTTGTCAAATTAGTGTACTTGTTTTCAGTTATTGGTAGAGAAGGTGACTAGTTTTCCTCGAGTAGGTGTGAATCTTAGATTTAGAAATAGCTAGCCGACCCAGTGGGGCAGATTCAGTTGAAACTCCTAAGCAAGATGGAGGAGAGTACTCGTGCGAGCAGTAACGTGCACCATGAAGGTAGTTCTCCGACCTCGGTGGTGGAAGGGTCCTGTTTGCCAGACAGACCAGGGTACAGGCATGTTATTATGTTGCCAGAGCGCGTAAACATAACGCACTTTGATGGGACAGGAGGCCCCACGGTTACAGATGATTTTGTTCGACAGGTGAGAGCCTTGTTTAGAAATGAACGAACGTGTCCGGCAGACCAGATTGATGTAGTGCTCGATCACGTCACAGCGAGTGTCAGACAAGAGTTAAAGTTACATCAGACAGAGAATGCTAACGATTTGCTAGATATCATACAACACGTGTATGGAGAGCATCGAAGCGTTGTTGAACTAGCATCTGAGTTTTTTTCCCTACGTCACGGTGAGAATGAGACGATCCGTTGTTTTTCTCATCGTATGCATGCAGCATTCGAGGCGATAATTACCGCACAGAAGAAAGAGAACATGACGCTATTTGATACGTCGATCTTGAGAGATCAGTTTATCTTACAATTGCGAGATACGATTTGTAGAAAATTAGCTCAAGAGAAAGTTTACCAAGACCCAAGTGTGACTTTTCTATCTATCAGAGATTTTGCCATTAGATGGGTTCGTGATGATTTGTTCTTTAAGAAAGTGGTGTTAAATAATGAGTCAGCGGTGCAGGCGAATGCTGTGAATTCTTCAGTGTCGTCGAACGTGAAGGGTGAGTTGGACTTTTTAACATCTGAGATTAAGCACCTGAAAGAACATTTAGCTATGTTATCACAACAGCAGAAACGGCGTAAGCGATGTTTTATTTGTCAGTCGTCATCCCATTTAATGAATGCCTGTCAAAGAACACCAGTCGGCGAAGTTCGGCACCCTATTCATGTGCAGAGGCAAGAAGCGGCTAACCATAGTCAGAACAGAACTCGCCAAGTGTGGCGTAGGAGCCCACATGGCCCCGCTCGAGTCGTGCCCCCGGCAGATTTAAACGGACTCTCTTGTGTAGTTTCTTGTGAGAGGCCCGGTGATAAACAGGTTTGCAGTCAGAGTGACGCGCCGTCTAAACACACGAGGGAAAGACGGAGGAAGAAAAGTTCACAAGTTCCAAGTGACGATTCGCCGAATCAAACACAGAACAACGAGAATTCAGTGCCGGTCAATCAACTGTGCACTGTGTTATCTAGCAATGAACAGTCGACTTTAAAGACCGTTGAAACTGTCAGATACCAGGTCGGGGATAAAGTCAATTTAAAACTCGAACAGGAAGAAGGTGATACCAATGAAGCGTGGTCAGACGAAATTTATGTCATTCTTCGCGCTCCTACTGAGTCGCGACCACAGTATGTGTTGACCAGCAGACAGCAGAATAAACTGCGACTCTTAGTAGACGAGGAGGAGTTAAGGAAATGTGTTGCGAACTGTTGACCTAATTAGTTGTGTGCAGAAAGATCAGCTGGTCAAGGTGTGCCTATTGTTCGCGGTGTAGTTTGTGTGATGCTAGGAGTGTTTTCTTTCTATTGCGACCTAAGCTTGGGGTCAGATTAGTTGTTTTATGTCTCCGTGACCGGTTTAACTGTAGGTCTTTTCATATAGGGAGTCACGTGTGAATTACACTGACCGACTGAGGTATGCAGTGAAGTTTTTATAACATTGCAGTGACCCATCAGTCCATTGTAAGCTCATGCAGAGCTGAGGTATGTCCGATCAGTCCATTGTAAGCTCACGCAGAGCTGAGGTATGTCCGATCAGTCCATTGTAAGCTCACGCAGAGCTGAGGTATGTCCGATCAGTCCATTGTAAGCTCACGCAGAGCTGAGGTATGTCCGATCAGTCCATTGTAAGCTCACACAGAGCTAAGGTATGTCCGATCAGTCCATTGTAAGCTCACGCAGAGCTGAGGTATGTCCGATCAGGCTATGTCAAAGCTGAGGTAAAATTTTGGAAAGTCCTTTAAGCGTCACGCGGTGGTGACAAAGGCAAACATCTTTGTGTCACGCGGTGGTGACCAGGACAAACTTCTTTGTGTCACGCGGTGGTGGCAAAGGCAAACTTCTTTGTGTCACGCGGTGGTGGCAAAGGCAAACTTCTTTGTGTCACGCGGTGGTGACAAGGGCAAACTTCTTTGTGTCACGCGGTGGTGACAAGGGCAAACTTCTTTGTGTCACGCGGTGGTGGCAAAGTGTGGTGGAAACAGTCCAATGTAAGCCCCGCGGCTGAGGTATAAACCGCTGAAAGAACCCGTCTACCAAGAATTGCTGGATGTCAGCGAGAGCAGCCACTCAAGAATCCTGATGTTTGCTGATCACAATGTATTCGATTATTTTTGCATTTTTGTGTTTTTTTATATTGCAGATTTGCTTGTTGTGTGTTATTGACGATTGTGTACATGTTAAAGATTCTGCAAGTAGCTAGAGATTATGTTATGTCATGAAAATAATTTTGTTTCTGTGGTCAATGCACAGTAAATGAAGAACAGGAGTTAAGGAAGGATTGGTAAACAATTATTGTTAGGTATTGTGTAGTTGTCGGGACGCCAACAGATTTGATGAGGAGACCTGAAATAGGCGCTGGACGACTGTTACATAAATTGAATTAGGCCTATTTAAGCGACCTAAAAACCTGGCCAACTTGGGGGGTCAGGAAGTGATAAAACAGACCGGAGTGACCATTTTCGCCCTCTTAGGCTCACTGGTTTTAGGACGAGAAACATGTAGTTCTGATTTGTCCGTTGCGTTCAATGATTTTACGCAACGTGGGTTGAGGTGTGTAGAGAGAAAGATAGGTTTCATCTATTGTAGGGTATTTCCTAACACGTTGTGAATTTTAATGCATTATTATTTGTGAAGACCTTAGATGATGTTCAGTGAAATAAATAGATGTGAATTTGATAATTATAGTTCCAGTTGCTTTGCTTCAGATTAGGGTTTGTGGTTAGTGTGTGTAGTTTGTTTATTTGTTACCTGACTTATTAGACTTTACACAGATCTTGTGTCTGGACTAGAAAATCCCTGTTTCTAGTCCCCACCTAAACGAACTATTTTCCTTTATTTTTTATCTTGGTACTTAGGGCTTCTCCACCCTAGTATATATATATATATATATATATATATATATATATATATATATATATATATATATATATATATATATATATATATATATATATATATATATATATCTTCGTGGCTGTGTCTCTTTACCTTCATCTCTCCGCCCCTGTACATATGTGTGAGTATCTTTATGATACCTTCCTATCTCCTCGCTCTCTCTCCCACTCTTTAATTGTGTGTTTGTGTGACTACTCATCTATGTCTCCTCACCTTCCTGTCCTCTCTTTTGTATTTGTGTGTGTCTGTGTAACCCTTTGAAAATAAAGCTCGTTCGTTCGTTCGTTCGTTCGTTCTCTCTCTCTCTCTCTCTCTCTCTCTCTCTCTCTCTCTCTCTCTCTCTCTCACTCTCTCACTCACACTCACTCCCTCACTGTCTTTATGTGTGTGTCTTTGTGACTAGCTGCCTTTCTGTTTACTTTTCCTTTCTCTCTCTCTCTCTCTCTCTCTCTCTCTCTCTCTCTCTCTCTCTCTCTCTCTCTCTCCCTCTCTCTCTCTCATATGCGCACACACACTATCTTTGTAAGTCTGTGTTTCTTTCCTTCCTGTCTCTTTCTTTCTCGTTCACAATCTTTGTAAGTGTGTGTGTGTGTGTGTCTTTGTGACTTTTTATGTGTGTGTCTCTTTACCTCTCTCTTCCACCCCCCCTTCCCCCCCCCCCTCTTTCTCTATTAACCTACTGCCTGATATATGTTCATCTTCTCTGTCTCTGTTAATATCAGTTATTTTCCAGAAATTTATCTTATTTCTGTGTATTTATGACTTACATTACTTATACTGTTCATCACATCTCTTAGACATTATTATACAGGGTTATTCAAAATGATGAATACACTTTCGTTCATGTACATTTTCTCGAATATACATTAAATATGAGTGAATACTAGCTCTAGAGCGCAGTTGCCTAACCTACAGAACTGTATATTACGCAGGCGATACTTCTTTGTGTGCGTGATGATTTCGGCTACCCCTTAGATGTTTATCGAGGAGCAGACGGGTGCGATATTGAAAATCGATACCTCTATTGTAAGTTTGTAAACTGTAGACCTCCCTCCGCCCCCCCCCCCCCCCCCCTATCTTTTATGTAATAAAATCACATTTAATATATATTCAAGAAATTTACATGAGTGAAAGTGTATCTATCATTTTGAATACCCCTGGATAAACACGTGACATAAAAATACACAAGCAGACTCGAATGAACACAAACTGTTGTGTCTAAAGTGTAAAAAGGTAATGTAATAGAAGTGTTCGTGAACTTTTTTGAATCTGGGAAGATAAAGGAATTGAAGTAATTCCCACCCGCAAGTTAATTCTAGTGTAATGAATGACTACTTTATCTTGATCGACGAGTTTGTAAGACCTTGGTAATCCGCGTCTGAAGTGGCAGAATGGATGAGCTGTCAGTTTCCCCGGGCTGAAATTTCAAGAACTATGTCATTTTCTGGAAAGTTGCAAAGCCTGAGCATTAAGGAAATCCTTTCTGGCTGTGTGGTTCGAGGTTTAGTGAACGCGTATAACAATCGCATAGTCCTCTAGTACTTCTTCTTCTTCTGCCTTCTATTTCCCCCAGTGGAACATTGGCCCAAAACGAACTCACGCTAAGACATTCTATCCTTCGCTATCGCATGCAGCCCACCCCATGTCCTCCTTATCTCTTTAACTTCCCTCTCTAGCTCCCTTGTCCGTGTTTGTGTGTTTGTGTGTATGTGCCCCTATTTCTATGCCCCTGTGGGTTTTAGTGCCAAGACTTTCTAGTTATTTTTTTAGGTTTTATTTTAACTGTCCTATGTCAGGCTCTTTTCCGCAACTTTTGGTCTACTGGAACTTGTTTAGTTTGCCCCTAAATAAAGCTCAACGTTAGTGATTATATCACATTATATTTTATTGCCTCTAGTCTGCACAGGCACAAGTTAACGAATGTTTGTACTTTATTTGTAATTGTTTTAGTAGTTCTCCGTGTTTTCGCTCCATACAATACTACTGATTTCAAATTAGAATTATAAATTTTAAATTTAGTATAAGGTTCTTTTTTGTTCTGTTGACCTGCACAAATTTACTAGCGCTATGAAATATCCTCTTGCTTTTTGTATTTGTATGTAAATAACTATGTCAGGTGTCCCCATCTTTATCTGTTACTAAGAATATATGAATAGGCTTCAATGGTGGGCGGTTTAATTATCAACAATAACAACAGCAGCAACAAAAATCACAACAACACAATAATAATAATAATAATAATAATAATAATAATAATAATAATAATAATAATAGCAATATCAACAACGACAGTGGCGTACATTCCCTCAGTTTTCAGAAAGTGGTACAAGATTTGTTGCATCATTGAAGATTGTGGCGCTTTGGGCATATGCAATTAGACTTATATTACATTTGTATAGGCCATCGCCTTGGTGGGTGATGTGGTCAACGCCCCGCCGGCGGCCTTTACTTTCCTGGACTTTACCGGGTACCCATTAAAAGCTGGGTCGACCCGAAAGCTAAAGTCCTCATGGTAAAAAACAATATCCAGCTTTATGCGGATTTGAACCCACGACCTTAGGACCTGCAAGCGAGCGTCCAGCCGCTACACAGTGGTGGCTTCTTGGTTGTATAGTAGCCAAGCTTTACTGTCTGTTGTCAGGGCCAGTGTTTTCCCGGCCGAACCACTGTGCTGGGGCCTGTACGATAACCGCTCACAGGAGTGACATCTAAATGGCCAGTTAGCATGGGGCATCTATGTTCGCGGGGCCACGAGGCAAGTAGCCATCGGGTCTGTGCCTTAACACGGCCTTGCCAATATACAAGGTCGACAATTAAGTAATGAACTAACGCCATAAAAATTTAAATAATGAACTGTTGAAGATATAACCTGTATTTTATTCAAAGTAAGCCCCGTGTGCATTTTTACAGCAAGTGGCGCGATCTACATACACTGGAACGCACTCTGTAGTTCTTCTGTTGTTATGGCCCCTAAAGTCGATGTTACGGCCTTTTGGAGGTCATCAATATTGTCAAAGAAGCGTCCTTTCAATGGTAACTTTAATTTTGGGAATATAAAATAATCACAGGGAAACAAATCCGGGGGAATAGGGTGGATAGTTGAGAACACGCACTTGTTTGGGGCTAAAAATTCATATACAGCTACCGCCCTTTGAGCCGATGCATTGTCATGAAAAAGAAACAAATTGCCAGTTGTTGAATACAAACCGGCAAGAAACTTTTTTCTTGCCAGAATTTTCGACTGAAATTTTACAAATAATCTTTATATTAACACCAAATTCATCTGCCATCATCCTCACAGTCAGTCAAACAACGATCTTATTGTATCCGTTCTCCGAATTTTGTAATGAGTTCATCATTACGAACAGAAATTGGGCGTCCAGATATAGTTCCATCAGTAATCATTTCCACACCACTTTTGAATCGAGAATACCATCTGAGAATCTGTGCACGAGATAAAAAATTATTCCCATAAACGTCGCATCAATTCAACTGTTGCAGTGGAGCTTTTTCTGAGATTAAAACATAATTTAATGGTAGCTTTTTGTGTGCTCCATGCTGGTTACGCAACAATGCACCTCTGAATAGGTTAAAAAAAATGGCGGCTTCTTTGTTTTCTGCTTATCGGGCGTCGATGAAAAGTAGCCAGATCATAGAGAAGGTTGCCTTTTTGGATTCCATGCTGTGAATGGCATTATTGTCTTGGCCATAATAAAATCAGTCTCCTCGCTTAATTGTCGGACCTTGTATATGAGGCACGTTGATTTTAGGATGAAACATTTTAGGGAAAAGGATATGATTAAAAAAAAAAAAAAAAAAAAAAAAAAAAAAAAAAAAAAAGAAGGAAAGAAAGGTAGTTGCGTTATTCTTCACAGGACATTCATTGCAGAGTCAACCCCATAATTTTTTGGCTGTGTTTTTTTCAGGCAAACTCTATCTTCACTAGTTTGCTATTGCTTTATGAACTGACAGCTCATGTTGGTACCACTTTAGAAACCACCACAAAACAATTCATCCGCAGCTGGGATCGAACCCGGCACCCCGGCATTACGAAACCAGCCCGCAACGCCTTAGCCACAGACTCGGACAAGAGATATGATATGTAAAGATGTTAAACTTATGTAATCATAGACTCCAGAAAAACCCTCATCACTGTCCAAAACTCTCATCTATATGATAGTTCTTTAGTTTGTCGTTGTCTGTGTCTGATAATAAATCACTTTCTTCATTTATTGCCTCATTGTCTGTTGTATTTGTAACGTTTGAAATGCCACACTTCTTGAAGTTTGAAATTTAAAGTTTGAACACCGGATCAGCACCATGGCACACGGGTAAGTAACCCATAAGTGCTCCATTCTACTTCTAACTCAAGTCAGAGTCTGAAGTGGCTCAGCCCAGTGCACGGGCTCTGTTGCACCGGCGAGGATGCTGAAATATTTTGGGTAGATTTTTCACTCGGGCAGCGCTGTTAGGCTAATCTTTTCGATTTTTAACTGCCAAGGGATTTTTTTTATGTGCGCAACAATGCACGCGGGCGTCCGATCTCACTACCCAGAGGTTAGTTGCGTATCCTTTACAGGACGTTGCAGAACCAACCCCAACATATCAGGATGTTGTGTGGTTTTTCTAGACAAATTTACGTCCAGTAGTTTGCCATTGCTTACTGGACGGTCGGCTTTCTTGATACAACTGTCGAAACCAACGCAAGGCGCACGGCCCGCAGCTGGGATCGAACCCGGCAGCCTGGCATTACGAAGCGTTCGCATCGACTTAGCCACAGAGCCGACTGCTATCCAGAGACTAGGGGAAATTACTAGAAGTCCACGTAAACAGGAAAAAAAATCCCAGCCTTTGAAGTGGCTGGAACCCGGGACCTCTAGCACTCGAGGCGGACACCATACCTCGAGATCACGCAGGCCCCCTTCTTGCCACACTTCTTGAATGACTTTAATGTAACAGGTGAGAATGTTGCCGCTATACCGCCATTCCCAAATGAGGCTCTGTACGGGGTATGTTCTAACAATTCATCTGGTAAAAATCTGCTTCCATTGTATAAGAAGCACACCGTTTTAGACTGTATGCTGGAAAATCAGTGCGTCCTATACTTGGAGGAATACAGAGAGTCGCTCTAAGCATTGTCAGTCAGTAATTAGAAAAAGTAAGCTACTGGTTATATTATTCTTAACCTCGGACAGCAAATTCTGACCTTGTCCCCAGAATCAAATGATATTATTAATGCTGCTCATTGTTGTAAAATAAAATAAAATTAAATTAAGAAACGATTCGATTGAGAAGGGAATGATAGTGTTATCTTGCTGAAGAGAGACTCTGAGGGCGTGTCATTCGAGCTGGCTGCAAAGATGGGATATTAAAAAAATGAACTTACTGTACTGATGTAAAGGAAAGAAATGAAATAGTCACAAACCCCAATTTACACCCCCCCCCCCCACCCCAACACACACACACCCACATCACATGAACATAAAATAAAACAGTTCTAATGCCAGTTAGGGCGAGGAAGAGCCAGCTATGTTACAATTCTTGACTCGCAGTATTTTCGTGAACGATCCGTCTCCATCTTCAGCAGAAACTATAGTTATAATATTTTTTTAAAAACACAGCACCGGCACCGTTTTGGCATAGTTTTTTCAGCTTTACGGTAACAGACAGTTTGCGGTGAGTAGCGGCTGCTTTTTGGACACTTTGTTGAGTACCGGCATCTTTAAAAAAGAAAAAAAAACATTTGTTATAAAACACATATGCCAACTGCAGTACTGCAGTATGATTTTGCATCTGCCTGAGAGGAAAGGAACCAGCGGTCTGCATACAAATGAGTCAGATCTGTAGAACTGATGCACACGCAACACTTAGGTTCTGGAACACGACTGCAGTTCAGAAATGGTTGAACAATTAGAACTTTCCGCCAGAGTTTAGAGCTGGTGAACGCGAAGAAGAAGAAGATTTTAATAAGTCAATCTTGTCTCTTCTTGCAGCTTTGAATTACGACCAGATCCTCTGGTACTCCCTAGTTACATTTTGTTTTGTTTCGGACAGCAATCATGTTTTTACTGTTCCAAATTACTCACATGATTAGTTTGCAGTACGCTGGCATTTTTTCACCATTAAACAGAACCAGCCAGTCTGTCCGCCTGTTCGTTTCTCAACATAGCAGCATAACCTGGAGGAATAATCGACATGATGCTAACTAGCCCATCACTTCTGAGGCATTGCATGCGTCTGCATACAATATAAATGTCTTTACATTTCTCAGTTTGGTTCTCTTACAATCAAGAAAGGAAAGTGTGATCAGTTTGCATGTCTGAGCGTTTTAGCAGGTGAGGATTACACCGGAGAGGGTATCACTGGATACTGCCGGATAAAAACGTAAATGCAAGACAACTTAGAAAGAAAAGAACAGAGCGGCACACCTACAACCTGCAGGAAAGTAGACCAGCCTAACAAACTTGTGATTAAAACGTGACCCACTGTTTTGGGGAGACTTACTTAAAACCAACCCAATTTCTGCATTAATGGTGTAAGCATACAGTGAGAATTCTTTTTCGCTTTTTTTCGAGACGTACACCGAGTGGACTATTTTTTAAAATAAAGATAAACAGTAATCATCATCATCATCATCATGTAGCAGGTCGTTTGCAGAACGTCGCTCTCATCATGAAAGAAACTCGGCCTCTCGCCAGCTCTTACACCTCACGCGCTTTCACATTTAAGGAGTCACTAATATCCTATGCCCATTTTCGTGTTGGTCGGTCCCTGCCCCTCCTTCCTGGTACCATGCCTTCTTCTATAATCCCACCACCCACCCACCAATCCGCCGTGGCGCTTGATATGACCAAAACATTTCAGCTTCTGATACAACATGCTGTTCATTAGATAATCTTCCTTGATGTTCGGATCTTTCAGAATGTCAGTATTTCGTATCTTCTTTATTCGGAGAATCTTTCTATAGCCTTTCAGCTGAGTAATAATAATTAGTAAAATATTTCATTGGCAATGTAAAGCGTCAAGGATGTGTCCTATCACCCCTACTCTTCATCACATATATGGATAAAATTGCACAGGAGTCAAACCAAAACACAGATATTATAAATGAACTTCTCTTTGCAGATGACCAATGTTTGTTACATGAAGAAGAACAAAAACTACAACAACATGTTGATTCATTGCTCACTAACTGTACAAAATTTGACATAAAAAAAAAAAAACACCTCAAAAACTGAAGTAATGACCATAGGAAAGAAACAGTAATGTAAGCATAAAGATCAATGACATACAATTAGAACAAGTTCAAGAATTCAAGTACTTAGGATGCATATTTACAGAAGATGGAAGACTCGATAAAGAGATACAGGCTAGAGTTCAAAAAGCCAATGCAGTCAACTACCAACTGGCCAAACAACGGATGATCAACAGCATTTTCATCCCTACGTTATGTTATCAGTGCCAAACGTGGACAATGAACAAATCACATATGCAAAAATAACTACGTGTGAAATGCGATGTCTCCGAAGAGTCACCAACAATACACGAAGAGGCAGAGTCACAAACGTCAGCATTAGAGACAAAGTTGGAACAAGAGCATGCATGGAACATATTAAAAATTTCGAGGAACGACCTGTCTCTTCTGTACTCAATCCGCTGATGATTTTGGTCATCAGACAACGAATGTGGTACAAACCTACAAGCAACCTTTTTCTTGCCAAAACTCTTGCTCTAAAATGTTATGAATGGTCTCTTAATTACCACCAGATTCATTTACCATTATCCTCACAGTAAAATTTGTGATCTTTTTGTATCCGTTCTCTGACTTTTGCAATAAGGTGATAATTACGAACAGAATTTTAGCGTCCAGGTCTAGGTGCATTAGTAATCCTTTCCACACCACTTTTGAATCGTGAATACCACATAAAAAATGTATGCACAAGATAAACAAATAACCCCATGAACTTGTTGGATCTATTAACTGTTCCCCCCCCCCCTCCCCCCCCCCCCGCTCTTTTCTGAGTTTTAAAAAGAATTTAATGCTAGATTTTTTTTGTGCCGTGCTGATTACGTAACAATGCACCTCTGACTAGGTCAACAAAATATCGGTTTGTTTGTTGTCTTTTTATTGAGCGGCGATGAATGATAAATGTTGCTTTTTTCTTTTTTTTTTTTTTTGATTCCATACTTTGCTTCATAGATGGCATTATTGTCTTGGCTATAATAAAATCACTCTCATTACTTAATTGTTGGACCTTGTATTTTGACGTCATGGCATATTTCTTGGCATATCATCATTCATTTTATTTTACCTCGAAACCCCAGTAACTTCTCCCTTAATATAGGCCAACACGATTAACCTAATTATGTGCCCCTGACAGAGTAAGGCTTTTTAACAATGGATCAGATCAGAACAAGTTAACTCATTAACTAGAATTGAATGGGTTATTTTAAAGTCTGTCCTAGTCTAAAGAGCCATCGGTATAGATAATCACATCACTGGGGCGAGAATTGTCAGGAATCAGTTGTTGAATGTCCAATTTCACGGCCGCTGATGGCCAAGCCATGCACTCCTGGCCCAATTTGATTATGATCTTTCCCAAATGTGACTTCTCTGTAGCACTCTGATCCATTCCTCTCCTCGTCTAATGATCCAAAGCTTGAACACTTGCCTGATTCTTGTTGTTCCTCTAAGTCTTCCACGATTTTTCTTTTATCAGTGGGTGTTCCTTAAATGCATTGAGAGCGTCACACAAGAGTTCAGTGTGTCGAAAATATGTATAATGAATGTATGACAAAAAATGAAATATATGACAATAAAATATATGAATATATATATATAAACAGAAACAAAAGTTCTGTAGTCGTTTCGGAAAGAAAAGATATAATCTCATTAGGATGAATTTTTAAAAAAATGAATACGGTATAAAGTGGGACATGAGTGATACGGGTATTCGTGTGATAAGATACAGTGGATCGTGTTGACAGAGTGAGAACGTAAGGGTATGGTGATAAAGGCGACTATTATTGTAAATAGCTGAGCGCATACAAAGCAACAGTAGTCCTAAAATTCCATTCACTGGCTGTAAAAGACTTTTTATAATGCCCAGCTCTGTGGACTGTGATTCCTATGCTGCCTACCGTCTTTTTCTTCTGTTTCTCCAGCCTTGCTCTGCCTTTCAGCGTCACGTTTTTAAAGGGACATCACGAGCGAGCTGTATGTGCTACGTAGACGCCTCGGATATTACATCCCTTCGCTTGTTCGACCTCTGGCTCTGCTTCCATTATGTCTGACAAGGCTCTCTGCTATGCACTGTCTGGTGGTAGTCTTCACACATGACCAAACCATTTGATCTTTGTGTAGCCTAGTAATGGCTCCGTCCCATCTTTTTTCCTGATGTCGTCATTTCTGATCCTGTCTCGTATAGTTACGTGTAGGATTTGACGTACTGCCTATGATCCTGTCTCGTATAGTTACGTGTAGGATTTGACGTACTGCCTATGATCCTGTCTCGTATAGTTACGTGTAGGATTTGACGTACTGCCTATGATCCTGTCTCGTATAGTTACGTGTAGGATTTGAGGTACTGCCTATGATCCTGTCTCGTATAGTTACGTGTAGGATTTGAGGTATTGCTTATGCCAACAGATTATCGTCGGTACGAAAGGTTAGGTGCTGACACATTTAAAAGAACAAGTTGATTACGGCCTGTTGTAGTTAATCTAGACGTTAATCTAGACACATACACAAACTATCTTCGCGCACACCTCCACAATGCAGACAACACACCAATGTGCCGTGACACTTAGTTTGGACAGCTCTGCCCTGTTATAACAAGATTTATTTTCTAGCTTGGTATTGTCCCGTTTTTTTTTTTTTTTGTAATTTGGCCATATCAAACGTCACGGTGGCTTGGAAAAGACGGTGATGGAAGGGTACAGTTTATGGAAGGCGAGGCAGGGGTCTACCTCCGCGAAGATGGATACAGGACATTGAAGATGCATTGACATTGAAAGCGCACAAGGCTGGAAAATTGGCTAGGAAAAGGGATACTTTAGGGCGTGCCGTTAGGAGAGCATCGTTCTGTAAAGGACTTGCTGATTGATAATTGTCCAGTATCCGACTGCAAGTTATAGCTGGCATGGGAGCCTTACTAGTGCCCTAATTATAACTTCTCTGGCAGTTGAACAGGATATCGGTTTTGTTGATCTGCAGTCCAGATCGACATGTTTGAATCTCAGGTTGTTGTGGCAGACTTGAGGGTAGCAACTCGGAGGCGACAGACCGGTCGATCATTGCAGCGGGCTTCAAGCAGAGACACCCCAGGAATCATTGGCTTTCAGGAGAAACCGCAAATAGCTTCGTTTATTTGTGTCAATGCAGGAAAGGAGTGGAGGGCGGGAGAGAGGGGTGATTCCACTAATGATGTACTAGCGGCGAGTTATTGACAAGACAATAAAATCCCCAGGGTTTCTGGAACTAGCATTGAATCCATGGTTGCTTAGATTAGTATCGAAATCCTGGTTACATACACTAGGAATAATCTTGCTGGTTGCTTACATTAGCATTAAACTCTTTGTTACTTACACTAGAATTGAACCTCTTGTTACTTAACTAAGGTTGAACCCAAGCTTACTTACACTAGAATTGAACTCCTAGTTACTCACACTAAAAGTGAACCACTTGTTACTTACACTAGAATTGAACCCCTGGCTACTTACACTAGAATTGAACCCCTTGTTACTTATACTAGAATTGAACCCCTAGTTACTTATACTAGAATTGAACCCCTGATTACTTAGACTAGGATTGAGCCCTTTGTTACTGACACTAGGATTGGACTCCTGGTTGCTTACACTAGGTTTAAACCCCCAGGTTACTTGCACTATGATTGAACCCCTAGTTACTTGCACTAGGTTTAAAACCCTGGTTACTTAACTAGACTTAAACTCTTAGTTACTTGCACTAGGATTAAACCCCTGGTTGCTTACGCTAAGATTAAATCCCTTGTTACTTATGATATAACTAATGAACTCACGTACAGCAAATTAAACTCGCCTAGAACTGGTTACCTACACTAGGATTAAACCCATGGTTACTTGCACTAAGTTTAAACCTATGGTTACTTACACTAGGAGTAAACCCAAGGTTACTTACACTAGGATTAAACCCCTGCTTAGTTACTCTAGAATTGAACCACTGGTTAAGTACACTAGGCTGGAACCCCTGGTTACTTACACTATGATTTAACCCCTTTTTACATAATTCAACCCATGGCTGCTTTCACTAACATTTAACCACTGGTTGCTTACACTACAATTGAACCTCTGGCTACTTACACAATTTTTGAACCCTTGGTTACTTTCACTAGGATTGAACCCCTGGCTACTTACACAAGAGTTAAACCCCTGGTTATTTACACTAGGCTTGAACCCCTGGCTATTTAAACTAGGTTTCAACCCTTGGTTACTACTACTACTCCTACCAAACACCCGCGTATGTATACTCAGTGATTCAATGAGTGTGATCCGGAGGGTTCAGGCAGGTTTGGTTCGAAGACAATGGCTTGAATCATTACAGAAGTCCACTGTGCGTGGAGTCACCTTTATTTTTGTTCCGGGATTCGCAGGCGTCGATGGAAATGAAAGAGCTGACAGGTTGGCTGGATCCGTTATCACTACCGACGGTCAGCCTATGGATCATGCTGATATTATTAATGCCCTCAGAGAAATGGGAAGGATAGTGGACTTTGGTGGCAGTGAATCCAGTGAATATTATTATGGAAAGTAATGGCAAGATATGGAGTAAGCGAACACCTCATCGAAGTGTGCAAAAGTTTATACAGGGATTGTAGAAGTGTAGTTAGAATAAATCAGGGAACATCTCATCCATTCACAGTAACATCTGGAATAAGACAGGGGTGTGTCTTATCACCACTGCTGTTTATCACCTACATCGACAGTATATGCAAGAATGCCAAGCTCATGAATGAAAATCTTAGTAAGATCAACGAATTACTCTTTGCAGATGACCAGGCCTTGATAGCAGATACAGCCATGAAATTGCAACAACATCTAACATCCATGAATGAAGAATGTAAAACAAATAATATGAGAATCAACACTGAAAAGACAGAAGTAATGTCAATAGGAAAAAAGAAGACAGATCTAAACATAGCAATAGAGTGCAAAGGCATTAAACAGGCATCTGAGTTTAAATATCTGGGAACTACATTTACCAAAGATGGGAAATTGGATAAAGAAATTAATATTAGATGCAGTAAAGCAAACCAAGTATTGGGACAGCTAGCTCCCCTCTTACAGCATAAGACAATCCCAATCAGCACAAAGAGACATCTTATTCAAATCATATTTATTCCAACTCTGTGCTACCAGTGCCAGACATGGTTACTCACAACAAACCATAAAAGAAAATTAGTAACCATGGAAATGAGATGTCCGAGAAGGTCTGTAGGAGTGACCATAAGAGATTAGATCAGGAATAAGATCATTTGAGAAAAAGTCGGCACAGAACCAATTCTAAATTACAAACAAAGACAGCAAGTGAAATGGTTTGCCCACTTAGAGAGAATGCCTTGTGACACCATACCATACAAAGCATACATGGCAAGAGAAGAAGGACGTAGAGCACGAGGTAGACCAAGAACAAGATGGCAGGATAACATCAGAGAAACTCTACAACAGCACGATGTGCCTATGGTCGAGACGGCCAGAAGAGCTAGAAACAGAACCTTATATCTCCCTCGACACCCACAGCGGTAAAAGAGGAAGTGAAGAAGAAGAAGAAGAAGAAGAATCTACATCACTCGCCAGAATAGCAGACTTGGGAATTAGGATCGGCACACCAAAAAACGAGACGCACACCAGACAGGCCAGAAGACTTGTTAATCAACATAGAACTGGTACTATTAGCCATCAGACGTTGGGGTTCATACTGAGGGGAGGATCTGAGCATCTATGGACATGTCCGGAGTGCAGTGATGATAACCCAACTACTAACTAACTAACTAACTAACTAACTAACTAACTAACTAACTAACTACTCCTACCACAACCACTACCACCTCCTCTTTCTTCTTCTTCTTCTTCGTCTTCTTCTTCTTCTTCTTCTTCTTCTTCTTCTTCTTCTTCTTCTTCTTCTTCTTCTTCTTCTTCTTCTTCTTCTTCTTCTTCTTCTTCTTCTTCTTCTTCTTCTTCTTCCCTCCTCCTCCTCTTCCTTTTACTCTACCCAGCTGTAGTCATAACCCATTGCAGCATTTTTTTTTTTAACTTTTCAAATCCAAAAGCTCAATTCCGTAAGCCACTAATGTCTAGGTCAAGATGAGTTAAGAAAACCCTAGTCTGGTGCTGAAAAGGCGAAGAGACCTGACTCAGCAAAAGGCTCTGTCGCCATTGGAATTTATAAAAAAGAAATATGGAATTTATAGCTCAGTGGCCTTGAAAATGTGCACTTTAATTTCCCTTGTTCTGTCGACCCCACGGCATGGCTAAATTGATGCGTAGATAATGCGGTTTATGGTCGTTTGTCTTACTTGCGGATAGAGAACATGAAAGGGCTAGTTCCATTTGCTTCTCTGATTGATGGCTGGATAAATCTCATGTATAGTGTTTTTTGTGGCGGTGTTGTTCATATCTATTTATCTGTCTGTCTGTTTGTCTGTCTGTCTGTCTGTCTGTCTGTCTGTCTGTCTGTCTGTCTGTCTGTCTGTCTGTCTGTCTGTCTGTCTGTCTGTCGGTCGGTCGGTCGGTCGGTCTCTCTCTACTCGAGGGCCACACACAACAACTACCTAAAGTCATTAAATAACAATTTTTGCAGAGTATTTCCTTGTGTGCGAGTTTATGTGTGCTTGCAAATGGCCGCATGCGGCTCGTGGCCGTTTATTCGACATACCTGGTTTTAGCCATTTTGGTGTAAGTGACTACTAAGACTTTGAACTCTTGCCTATAGACAGTTGTGGTCAAACTGTGTAACAACGACAATGTGGGTTTCGAGAGAGTGTCTGTTGCTGTTTGTGTCTTAGGAAGTTGACAGTTCTTGTATTGAAAAGTTTCTGGAGGACCTAAAATATCTTTCCACGGAAGTATCTGAACACCTTTAACAAGATCAGAAAACTTTCCTTATCATCTTTTTGTTTTGTGCCGTCAGCTCTCTTTCGTACCAGTAAAGAGAGGTTTTATTGTCGTTGTCAGTTTGTAATTTAACTGTGGTTATTCTATTCTTTGACAAGATTGTAAAATTTTTATCAGTATTTTTGTTCAGTTGTATGTATATGGCATAGTTCTAAACGTTAAGCTACAATCACACCTATTTGGAGTTAAGAAAAGAAATAAACACTTTAAAACTAACTGCTGTTGGGAGATTATTTTGTAGTTATCGAACAAGTCGGTCTTCGAATAACGTTTGTCAGGGACCTAATCTACTCTACTTATTTTATATGGCTCGCTAGGAAGGCCAGCTGACAGACTCTACTACTTAAACACACTTAAGACGACACCCCGGCTGAGTACAACCATTATCTTTAATGTACAATGAACATTAGACGTACAACACTTCAACTGGGCTAAGCAGCTCCCATCCGAAACTGCCTTGGCGATGACAGCTTTACACTCACTAATCACCCCAGGCCAGCTCCCATGGATCCAGGGGAGCACGACTCTTAGCTGGCAGTGTCTCAGTGCCAATCAATCCGCCGTCGATTGCCAAACGGGACTTCAGCGATACACGGGAAGTGTATGGCCTAAGCGTGCCCGGGCAGTGTTATCGCCATTACAAGGCGCGTCACCTATGATTAACTGCTTAAACAAATACTGCCTGTAATAGCTACTACACAAAGAAACCTTAACTCTCTATACTATCTAGCCGACAACATTAAATACAAATACAACCTATCATAGACACTAAATACGAATACCCTATTTGTACCTAACCGTCACTAACCCTACCGTTACCTCGTCGTAAACTTTTGTCCTGTCTCTCTCTGTCGGCCAGCACACAACCGTCGTCCACAACTCTCCGCTCACAACTCTCCTCAAACCCGCTTGGACCAAGCCTTTTGTATTTCCGCCGAGTTCATGGCCAAATCCGCAGCACTCCGTGTCAGGCTGAGTGAACTCGACCTGGCCTCTAAACTGGGCTCGGCTTATTGCGTGAACGAGCTGTTCGTTCACACACTGAGTTTGCACTGAAGGTCAACTAGTACAAGCGTGATGATTCACTATAAGACATCTGTTGTGCTTCTCATAGCCGAACTGGCCTCTGACAACGTTTAAGTTCTAGAAACGAGCACCCACTTCAGATGAATAAATAAATCAATGAGTCGAGATGCTAACAGTATCAGGTCCTACCTCATTAAAAGTCTGTTTATGTTTTCCCCTCAGTGTTAATAAATTTCTAGAACATCTACTCATCCCCGTAGACTTAGTGTGTCAGTATATGGATGGACTCTCTGTCCCTTCTGTTGCACTGTCCATTTGATTACATGCAGAGAACCTTCACCATGTCCGCTTTATCACAAAGTAGCTCCACTTCTAGAGTAGCGACAGCAGCTAATCTATCAGCCATGATAGTTACCTTGCACACCTGAACATCCTGGACAGAAAATAGACCATATGCTCCTGATCTGAGTCTTATTCAGTGATGCAAGCAATTGTGTAAACAATAGCGACTTCAGTACAATATCTAAAGACAGAGAGATGTGGATAACTATGATCACCACAACCTGATTCACACCAGGCACCTGAAAAAAGGGACGGATGCAGTTTCTAATATACAAAGACAAAGAGATGTGTGGTTTGAACAACGGATCAACATCATGGCACACGGGTAGTAACTCATAAATGCTCCATTCTTCTTCTAACTCAAGTCTGAGTCCGAAGAATCTAAACAGACTCTGTAGCACCGGCGAGGAATCTGAATTCTTTGGGTAGATTTTTAACTAAAAAGTCTTGCCCGGGCAGCGCCGTTAGGCTACTCTTTTCGATTTCCAATTGCCAAGAGATTTTTACGTGCGCAACAATGCACACGGGCTTCCAATCTTACTACCCAGAGACCAGGGGGAATTACTTGAAGTCCAAGTCGACGTGAAAAATCCCAACAAAGAAACCGGAAAGAGACGAAAAAGAAGCAACGAGCCCACATGACGCGTGGAGCTATTTCTGTCATTCTGATCGTATTCCGTAAAGACGACTAGCGGACCCGCGGATAATTAAGTCATGTCCTAATATTGGGTCGGGCCGTATCAGAAAGTGGAATCAGTGATGTCTTAGGGGAGGTCATGTGCTGGTGACTGAGTCTACTGTTGCTGCCATCTTGATGTGTTTTACTGTTCTTTGTTTCTCTTTGGTTGTCTTCTTCTCTTTTTCGGTTCTTCTGTTACCGCTTCAAATGTCGAGGGAGATATACGGTTCTGCTTTTTGTCCTTCTGGCTGCCTCGACCATAGACACATCGAGCTGTTGTAGAGTTTGTTTGGTGTTAGCTTTCCAGATTGTTCTTGGTCTACCTTGTGCTCTACGCCGTCCTCCTCTTTTATTGTATGCATTGCACGGTGCAGCGTTACGAGGCATTCTCTCCAAGAATGGATTTGCTGTCTTTTTCTAGAATTTAGAACTAGTGTTGTGCCGAATTTTTTTCTTACTCCACATCCTGATTTTATCTCTTCAAGTCAGTCTTGTAGCCTTTTTCAGATATCTTATTTCCATAGTTACTAGTTGTGATTATTTCTGTTTAAGATTTATATAAAGTATCCCCTACGATGTGGGTGGCATTGTCGTGAAGTATCCCCTAAGATATCAGTGGTATTGTAAAGAAGTATCCCCTAAGATGTCAGTGGTATTGTAGAGAAGTATCCCCTAAGATATCAGTGGTATTGTAAAGAAGTATCCCCTAAGATATCAGTGGTATTGTAGAGAAGTATCCCCTAAGATATCAGTGGTATTGTAGAGAAGTATCCCCTAAGATATCAGTGGTATTGTAAAGAAGTCTCCCCTAAGATATCAGTGGTATTGTAAAGAAGTCTCCCCTAAGATATCAGTGGTATTGTAAAGAAGTATCCCCTAAGATATCAGTGGTATTGTAAAGAAGTATCCCCTAAGATATCAGTGGTATTGTAAAGAAGTATCCCCTAAGATATCAGTGGTATTGTAGAGAAGTCTCCCCTAAGATATCAGTGGTATTGTAAATAAGTCTCTCCTAAGATATCAGTGGTATTGTAAAGAAGTCTCTCCTAAGATATCAGTGGTATTGTAAAGAAGTCTCTCCTAAGATGTCAGTGGTATTGTAAAGAAGTCTCTCCTAAGATATCAGT
The DNA here is from genome assembly GCA_905116865.2 of Candidula unifasciata. Lineage (NCBI taxonomy): Eukaryota > Metazoa > Mollusca > Gastropoda > Stylommatophora > Geomitridae > Candidula > Candidula unifasciata. Next base: position 185,700 of record CAJHNH020000200.1, on the reverse strand, counting down.
GGTATTGTAAAGAAGTATCCCCTAAGATATCAGTGGTATTGTAGAGAAGTATCCCCTAAGATATCAGTGGTATTGTAAAGAAGTATCACCTAAGATATCAGTGGTATTGTAAAGAAGTATCCCCTAAGATATCAGTGGTATTGTAAAGAAGTATCCCCTAAGATATCAGTGGTATTGTAGAGAAATATCCCCTAAGATATCAGTGGTATTGTAAAGAAGTATCTCCTAAGATGTCAGTGGTATTGTAGAGAAGTATCCCCTAAGATATCAGTGGTATTGTAAAGAAGTCTCTCCTAAGATATCAGTGGTATTGTAAAGAAGTCTCTCCTAAGATATCAGTGGTATTGTAAAGAAGTCTCTCCTAAGATATCAGTGGTATTGTAGAGAAGTATCTCCTAAGATATCAGTGGTATTGTAAAGAAGTCTCTCCTAAGATATCAGTGGTATTGTAAAGAAGTATCTCCTAAGATGTCAGTGGTATTGTAAAGAAGTCTCTCCTAAGATATCAGTGGTATTGTAAAGAAGTATCCCCTAAGATATCAGTGGCATTGTAAAGAAGTCTCTCCTAAGATATCAGTGGTATTGTAGAGAAGTATCCCCTAAGATATCAGTGGTATTGTAAAGAAGTCTCCCCTAAGATATCAGTGGTATTGTAAAGAAGTATCCCCTAAGATGTCAGTGGTATTGTAAAGAAGTCTCCCCTAAGATATCAGTGGTATTGTAAAGAAGTCTCCCCTAAGATATCAGTGGTATTGTAAAGAAGTCTCCCCTAAGATATCAGTGGTATTGTAAAGAAGTCTCCCCTAAGATATCAGTAGTATTGTAAAGAAGTCTCCCCTAAGATATCAGTGGTATTGTAAAGAAGTCTCCCCTAAGATATCAGTGGTATTGTAAAGAAGTATCCCCTAAGATATCAGTGGTATTGTAAAGAAGTCTCCCCTAAGATATCAGTGGTATTGTAAAGAAGTATCCCCTAAGATGTCAGTGGTATTGTAGAGAAGTATCCCCTAAGATGTCAGTGGTATTGTAGAGAAGTATCACCTCAGCCAAGCCCAAACAAACCGCGATAGCCATTGTCTGGAATGGCCAGACGATATCACATTTCCTTTAGTCACGAAGAGAGCTGGCAACAGCAACGTTCTTTGGGAACTACTAATCAGAAGTGAGCTAGTGTGTATGTGGACGGGGCGTTGGAAGACTAACGTTACTTGTACCAAGATTGTATATATTTGTGTATACACTTTAGTTAATAATACGTTTTCTAAAATTTAAAGCAAATCTGAAAATCATACGAATTCTTACACTTTTCACAACACCCTTATCACTCACATTTTCTTCACCTTATTCTCATATCGCCTTTGTTTAGCTGCTACATCGACATGGCTCAACTCCCACATCGACTTTGTCGACCAACGTAGCTGAACTCTGACACTGACGTAGTTCAACTCTGACACTAACATTGTTTAACACCCACACCGACATAGCTTAACACCCACACCATTACCTAACGCCCAAACCGACATAGCTTTACTCTCAAACCGATTTAGCAAACCTCTCCCACCCCACCCCCTCCCATACCCCTACCTCCCGGCCAGACTATTTTGCATAACTCACAAATAAGAATTTGCCTAATCCCGACATAGACTTTACCTTCTGAAGTCGACACGGTTCTTCTATCTATACCTTGCCCGATGTTGATTGAATATCGGTGTTCAAGTCGTTTCCATGGCAGCAGTTTATGATTCGAGTTATTTCCCATGATAACCACTTCCTTCCGCCTTCCCCGAGCCATGGTGATCAACAGAATTAAAACAATAATCAAAAACATATCCGTTGTTTTCCAGGGGCATAAATCTTGTGTATTGATTCCCACGTGCAGAACTGAATGCTAAAGGCGGAAGCGGAAGTATCCAGTGTCAGATGGTATATTAGATCATTGGTCGTGGTCGTCATAGCAGCAAACAACGCAGAGCAAGCGCACGGATTTGTTTGCGGTCCATGCACACACACACACACACACACACACACACACACACGCAGACACACATACACACACGCACGCAGACACACATACACACAGCGAGAGAGAGAGAGAGAGAGCGAGGGAGAGGGGCGGCGAAACAATATGTATTTGTGCACATGTAGACAAACATCGTGAAAACCCCGTTTACCTGTAAACATACAATCAGCGGCGGCTAGTGTGTGGGCACTGGGAAACTGCAGTTTCTTATCTCGGACATGCAGGCATACAAGAAGCTGCAGTTTCCCAGTGCCCACCCACCAGCTGCCGCAACATGATACTGAGACCCAACTTCCAGACTTTGGTGGGTCTTAGGGTTTATTGTGTTTACCTAATATTTAGTTGAACCAGGCGGAATTTGGTAAACGTCTTTTAGGACTTCTCGGCGTTTGCTGAACGATGTGATCAATAACACACCGGTCGCATTAACCTCCCTAAAATATTCCTTAGTGGTCACTTTCAGTATCATTATCTTAGACTTCCGCACCCCCCACCCACATGCCCTCTTTCCCACTACAGCCCCACCCTCTTGAGCACAGGGAACACACACAATGTAAACCTACTTCCATGCACACAGTCGCTGCCGGATCCAGGCTTTTCCTGCTACACTTCTCGCCGGCCCCAGTGACTTTTGTGAAACATCCATCCAGATAAAACAGTGGTTCTCAACCTTCCAAATGCTGCGACCCTCTAATCCAGTTCCTCATGTTGTGGCGATCCCCAGCCATAAAATTATTTTCGTTACTAAGTTCATAACTTCAGTTAATATGAGTTTTCCTGTGGTCTTATGCGACCCTCTGTAAAAGGGTTGTAACCCACAGGTTGGGAACCGCTGAGCAGAGAGTTCAAAAATTATTCAACGACATCAGGAACATTGTTGCTGATATTCATAGTTCTGAGCGTGAAAATCGCCGGTGCTAATATAGTTCCCCACTGCCGAATATTGCAGACTTTGAAGACATTTTCAAACTCAGAGCAAGGGACCCACTTCAGAAGGCGTCGCGGTGACGTGTTCAAATAAATTCACAACCAGCGCCACCTTGTGTTGGCCGGCCAGGGACGATTACTCTAGCATAGTAAACAATAGCTCCCCCTTCTTGTACGGAGGTCATTTCCTCCCTGTTTATCCTGGAGACGCCAGAATCAATACGGCTGCCCAAATTCCTGCCCTCTCACTAGGCATTGATTGGTGGGCCATAGGGGATAGTATATTCTCTGTCACTTCCTCTCCACCACTCTCTCACTCCTCTCCACCCTTTCTCTCACTCCTCTCCACCCTTTCTCTCACTCCTCTCCACCCCTTCTCTCACTCCTCTCCACCCCTTCTCTCACTCCTCTCCACCCCTTTCTCTCACTCCTCTCCACCCCTTCTCTCACTCCTCTCCACCACTCTCTTATTCCTCTCCACCCTTTCTCTCACTCCTCTCCACCCCTTCTCTCACTCCTCTCCACTCCTTTCTCTCACTCCTCTCCACCCCTTCTCTCACTCCTCTCCACCACTCTCTTATTCCTCTCCACCCTTTCTCTCACTCCTCTCCACCCCTTTCTCTCACTCCTCTCCACCCCTTCTCTCACTCCTCTCCACCCCTCTCTCACCATTATCTACTCCTCTCACTCTTCTCCACCCCTTCTCTCACTCCTCTCTCACTTCTCTCCACCTCTTCTCTCACTCCTATCCACCCCTTTCTCTCACTCATCTCCACCCCTTCTCTCACTCCTCTCCTCCCCTTCTCTCACTCCTCTCCACCCCTCTCTCACCATTATCTACTCCTGTCACTCTTCTCCACCCCTTCTCTCACTCCTCTCCACCCCTCTCTCACCATTATCTACTCCTGTCACTCTTCTCCACCCCTTCTCTCACTCCTCTCCACCCTTCTCTCACTCCTCTCCACCCCTCTCTCACCATTATCTACTCCTCTCACTCTTCTCCACCCCTTCTCTCACTCCTCTCTCACTTCTCTCCACCCCTTCTCTCACTCCTATCCACCCCTTTCTCTCACTCCTCTCCACCCCTTCTCTCACTCCTCTCCTCCCCTTCTCTCACTCCTCTCCACCCCTCTCTCACCATTATCTACTCCTGTCACTCTTCTCCACCCCTTCTCTCACTCCTCTCCACCCCTCTCTCACCATTACCTACTCCTCTCACTCATCTCCACCCCTTCTCTCACTCCTCTCCACCCCTCTCTCACCATTATCTACTCATGTCACTCTTCTCCACCCCTTCTCTCACTCCTCTCCACCCCTCTCTCACCATTACCTACTCCTCTCACTCATCTCCACCCCTTCTCTCACTCCTCTCCACCCCTCTCTCACCATTATCTACTCCTCTCACTCTTCTCCACCCCTTCTCTCACTCATCTCCACCCCTTCTCTCTCTCCTCTCCACCCCTCTCTCACCATTATCTACTCCTCTCACTCTTCTCCACCCCTTCTCTCACTCCTCTCTCACTCCTCTCCACCCCTTCTCTCACTCCTCTCCACCCCTTCTCTCACTCCTCTCCACCCCTTCTCTCACTCCTCTTCATCCCTCTCTCACCATTATCTACTCCTCTCACTCCTCTCCACCCCTTCTGTCACTCCTCTTCATCCCTCTCTCACCATTATCTACTCCTCTCACTCCTCTCCACCTCTTCTCTCACTCCTCTCCACCTCTTCTCTCACTCCTCTCCACTAATCTCTCTCTACCTCTTCACACCTTCTCCCTCTCCTCACCACCCCTATCTATCTATCTATCTATCTATCTATCTATCTATCTATCTATCTATCTATCTATCTATCTATCTATCTATCTATCTATCTATCTATCTATCTATCTATCTGTCTGTCTGTCTGTCTGTCTGTCTGTCTGTCTGTCTGTCTGTCTGTCTGTCTGTCTGTCTGTCTGTCTGTCTGTCTGTCTGTCTGTCTGTCTGTCTGTCTGTCTGTCTGTCTGTCTGTCTGTCTGTCTGTCTGTCTGTCTGTCTGTCTGTCTGTCTGTCTGTCTGTCTGTCTGTCTGTCTGTCTGTCTGTCTGTCTGTCTGTCTGTCTGTCTGTCTGTCTGTCTGTCTGTCTGTCTGTCTTTCATTTTGTCTCTCTCTCGTCTCTCTCACTAACTCTCTGCTCTACCCCACCCCACCTACAATGACCCTGGAAGGAAGGACTCCCACAATAGAAGCTCATGTCCTGTAATAGATTTCAGCAAAAGCAGCCACACAGTTGAGACTGCTAGTGTAGAACCTCAGTTAGTTAGTCGTCTGTGATCCCGGAACAATGGTTTCCATGGAAGTAGGTTTTTATTGTGGGTGGTCTTCCCTTGATCATAAAGATGGCTACTAATTAGGGGTGCTCTCATCAGAGTTTAGAACGCATCTGCCTGAGAGGAAATGAACTAACAGTTTGTTCACAAATAAACTACATCTTTAGAACAGATTTGCACGCAAAACTCAAGTTGTGGATCAAGACCAGAGTCCGGGAATGGATAAACAACCAGAACTTCCCGCAGGAGTTTACAACCTGTGAGCGCTAAAAAGAAGAAGACAAATAAGAAGAACGAATAGGAGGAGAAAAGATGACGAAGAAGAGAAACCTCCAATCCTCTGCGTTCTTTCTTCAAGTCTGCATTGTAAATTTAATCAATGACTGCATTTTATATTTTCAATACCAGTTTCTCGAGCTTTCAGCCTTCTCTCAGAAGAAAGTAGAGGATGAAGAGGCAGAAGAAAGAAGAGGGAAGGAGGAGAAGGACAAGGGGTGAGGGGGAAAGGAGGAAGAGAAGAAGGAGAAGAGGAAGAAATCTCCCGTTCTCTACAACCTCTCTTGAAGTATGCATTGGAAATTTCAATAGTTATTTCATCTATTTTTCCCCCCACACCAATTTCTGTGGTTTCTCTACTTCTGCCTTTTTTCCATTAGTGATAACAGGCTGTAGTGATTCAATCCGTCTCTTAGCTGGATCCATGCAGGGTATATTAATGAGACTATTTTTCTCCAATTAAGATCTCTTCATCGTGTCCTAAACACCGGAGGAGACTTTTCTTCTCTCTTTCCGTTACCTTTATTGTTAGTCTCGATTCTGTTTTCCGTTCGTTCGTCAGGTTAAATGTGTCGGTGGGGTGTCTTGGTCTGCTGGAGTGACGTGGCGTGTCTGCTCCGTGGCTGACGTGACTTCTTAGCGTGGCGCTGTGATAGCTCGGAGCAGTCTAATGAACTGGTGCCCTATGGTCAATAAATACTTGTCGCAAACTAATATTTCTCCGTTGTATGTTTGTTGCACATTTCAACAAAAATCCACAATATTAAAATAAACTTCCCTTAGTCAGTAAAACAAGCATCTACACTTGTTTAAATAAAAAAAGTAAAAAAAAAAAAAAAGGAGGGGTTCCTTTACACACCAGGGGTGTATCGGGCATATGAGGCCAGACTCACACTTCTGTAGACCAGTCAGCGCTCGATGATGATGTGGTCAATAGTATGCCGGTCGCCTTTACTTCCTAGGAGTTTACTTGGTACCCATTCAAGGCTGGGTAAACTGGGCAGCCTTGATCCTTTTTAAAAAAAAAATCCTCGCGACGGCATGCGGATCCGGAGACGAGCGTCTAGCCGCTACATCACGGCGGCTCCCCTTCTTTGAAGTGGATTTTTGTTGTTGTCATCATCATTATCATAAACCACTTCTGCTGTTAAGCCGCGTGGGGAGGCATGATTTGCGATCCAGTGTACGTTGGCTGTCACTGGCTATTGTCATGCCGTGAAGGCGTGGAGTGTCTTTAATGTTGTCGATTCATATTTTTCCGCGGCCGTCTTATTGCTACTGTAGCTGATCTTCTGAGATGTATTGCTTGTGATGGTATTTGATCTTGCTGCATTCTAACGAGATGGCCAAACCACTTGATCTGTTGTTTCTCGATTAATCTAGTACAAGGTGTCGTTCCCACAGTTTGCCTGATAGTTTCATTATTAACACGATTTCGGATGATGTGTCCAGGAGTAACAGAAAAAAAAGTTATGCAGTTAATTAAAGAACAACAAATACAATGGTTTGGTCATCTGTGGAGAATGCCCTGGTGCCACAGAAATGGACGTTACAGAAATATTTTTAACATAGAGCAAGGAAAAGCCCGCGCAAAAGATCACACACGGCACCAAAAACAAACTTAAGAGCCATGAAGATCAACGTGTATAGCGCCTTACTTATTACTTGATTAGGAATTATTAGGCATACCTATAGATTCTTGGTCTTGTGCAGCAAATGTCGGTTCTTAATTTATAACGTACCCCAAACACGAAATCCCCGTGGGAAATCCACAGCTGACCTGACAGTCCATTATTTCAAGGGGTGGAAGTGTGCTGTTGTGTGGTGTTTTTTTTTTTTTTTTTTTTTTAATGAGTGTTCATCTAGTGTCTTCTAATGCTACCTCTAACCCTAACGCTAAACTTGGCTGTAGATAAATTGCGAGAGACTACAACCTGAACACCCTAGAAGTTATTGGGAATGTCTCCCGTGACGTTGTCGTGACGTCAGGGGTAAGTTATAAATTAAGTACCCAAATGTCCTGTGATGTGGATGCTAACTGTTAACCTAGCGCAGTGATTATACACAAGTGGTTCTCTTCTTCACATGCCGATGCAAACCCTTATCTCTCTCTCTCTCTCCCCCCCCCCCCCCCCCCCCCCCCCCATTGTCACATTCTTACATATGTTTTTTTTTTAAATATAACCTGGTGCCTTCCATCATCAAACCACTCTTAGGGAATCAGCCCGTATGTTCAGTTGATATTTTGTGTTTCCAGACAAGTCTTGTTGTATTATGCTTTGAGGAGATAGGGGACGCATGGCGATGGCGAGTGTGACTAGCAAGACCCGCCAGCGTTAAGAAAAGACAATTATTTTATGGGATTTTAGGGCCGTTTCTGCCATCATCTGTTTGCCCGTCTCTCTAACGTAGTTGGCTAAACCGGATTGCGCGGTGAGCAGGTGACGAGCTCCTTGTGGTCCGGGTTCACTCCCGGGGGTAGGCAGAGAAGCCACATTTCTCCCAGATTTACGGTATTTACAATGGAATCAAGGCCGAAAGGTTGCGATATCCATAATACCGAGGCTAAGGGTTAACAACTCATGGCTTCTGGATACTAAAACAACAAACAAGCCATCATCTATTTTAATTGTGTTTCTTCTCAGACGAAGCGGCGTCCATGGCTAAGGCGTTGCGAGTCCGACTCGTAATCCAGCGTACCGTGATCGAAACCCACTGCTGGCTGCGTGGATTTTTATCATGGTATGGGGCGTCGCAGGTCGCCCCAGCCTAAAATTGGTACCAGGATGGACTGTCCTGGGGAAGTAAAGACAGCTGGCTGCTGATCACTTTACCCACCGAGTGCTGATGGTCTGTAAAAATATGGGCGCTCTTCCCATATGCCCGAAAGGCGTGGAAAGGGATCTTTACTTTACTTTACCTACTTCTCAGACGCCCAGTTCTCATTCTTTCTTCCTTTATGTTCATTACCTTCCTGACTGTCCCCATCCACGCCTCAAGGGGTCAGTGGTGTTTTGTTCACAGGAAGCCACCATTCTCCAGGTGTCACCATCCACATCAGCCTTCGTAGACTGAAATTGAGAAAACCTTTGCCCTTATAAAAGTTATACCATTCTCCGGGTGTCACCACCCACCTGAGTCTTCGTAGACTAAAATTGAGAAAACCTTTGCCCTTATACAAGTTATACCATTCTCCGGGTGTCACCACCCACCTGAGTCTTCGTAGACTGAACATTGAGAAAACCTTTGCCCTTATAAAAGTTATCCCATTCTCCATGTGTCACCGTCAACTGAGCCTTTGTAGACTGAAATTGAGAAAACCTTTGCCCTTATAAAAGTTAAACCATTCTCCAGGTGTCTCCATCAACTTGAGTCTTCGTAGACTCAACATTGGGAAAACTGTTGCCGGTATAAAAGTTATACAATTCTCCGGGTGTCACCATCCACCTGAGTCTTCGTAGACTGAACATTGAGAAAATCGTGCCCGTATAAAAGTTATACCATTCTCCGGGTGTCACCGTCCGCCTGAGTCTTGGTAAACTGAACGTTGAGAAAACCGTTGCCTGTAAAAAAAAAAAAAAATTACCTATTTGTTTCCCATAAACACTATTAAAAGCGTATGGTTAAGGTTAAGCCCCGGCAAGGAAATCAAATTTTGAAACCTTGCATCTTCCATGTTGCAACACACGGATCCCAGTCCTTAAGGGAAAAAATATCGGCGTTTAAGCCGAAGTGCAACAGAAAAATCTGAGAGTAGACAACGAAAATATAAATACTGACACTATAAAAGATTTGCACAGTAAGACAGACTGGCTAATAAACAGTATATTGTCTAGGAAACTGAAATATTGTGGCCATATCAAGTGTCACGGGGGATTGGAAAAAATAACACCAGAAGGCATGGTAGCAGGAAGGAGAGGCAGGAGCCGACCAACACAAATGTAAGTGACTCCTTGAAAACGAAAGTATACAAGGCTGGTGAGCTGTCGAGAGTGAGTTTCTTTCAGGCAGACCGTGATGATTGCGACGTTCTGCAAAGAACCTGCTACAGGATGATGATGATGATTTGTTTGTCTGCAGCAATTGTTGAAGTGAATGCGTCTTCTCTAGCCATTAATCCCGCCTCATAACGTTCATTATTCTTCATTGAAGCTTTTTAAAAGGAGTTTCCTTGAGGCTTATCAATTATTTCTCTTTTATCCTAATGTTTCACTCTGTTATTTCAGTTTGTGTATCATTTGTACACTCTTTTATTACAGTTTGATGGAGAATCGGTTTATCCTGTTATCTGAGCTTTGGTCAAGAAGATGAAAAGATGGACGTGCGGGGAGGAATATTAGAAGAGAGGGATAGAGAGAGATAGTGAGATAGAGAGAGAAAGGTTGTCCTCTCCCTCCCCCCCCCCCCTTAAGGGGGAGAATTGGAGAAATTGGAGAAAATGTGTATGAGAAAGACAGGCAGAGAGAAGAGAGAAAGTGAGATCTGGAGAGACAAAGATAGATAAATGAAAGGGTGGATTTATGTGCAAAGACCGTTGAACATAGAGGTGAGGGGGGGGGGGGGGGGAGAGATCTTCATTTTAAGGGTCACCGAATGATGAAAATAGTTTTTCTGAGAGAGACAGAGGGAGGAGGGAAGATGCGATTTGTAAATAAATCGATGGAAGGATTCGTGGGCGGAGACCATTGTAAATAAAGGTAGGGAGAGAGAGAGAGAGAGAGAGAGAGAGAGAGAGAGAGAGAGAGAGAGAGAGAGAGAGAGAAATCTATATTTCAAAGAGTCACAGATTGGAGAAAATGTGTTTCTGAGAGACAGAGAAGAGGGAGATAAAAGATTTGTAGAGACATAGACAGATGGATGCATGGATCGATTCATGGGTGAAGACCGTTGTACATAGAGGTAGAAAGGGAGAGAGAGAGAGAGAAAGAGAGGGAGGAGAGTCTGGAATAAGACAAAGATTGTGTGTGTGTGTGTGTGTGTGTGTGAGGAATAGTGAGAAAGTATGAGAGAGATAGATAGATAGATAGATAGATAGATAGATAGATAGATAGATAGATAGATAGATAGATAGATAGATAGATAGATAGATAGATAGATAGATAGATAGATAGATAGATAGATAGATAGATAGATAGATAGATAGATAGATAGATAGATAGATAGATAGATAGATAGATAGATAGATAGATAGATAGATAGATAGATAGATAGATAGATAGATAGATAGATAGATAGATAGATTAGATTAGATAAGATAAGATAAGATAAGATAAGATAGATAGATTAGATTAGATTAGATTAGGATAGATTAGGAGAGAGAGAGAGAAAGAGATTATGAAATCGGACAAATTGTGAGAGAGGACTGAGGTTGAGATGTGGACAGTTAAAGGAATAGGTAGATTCATGAGTGGTTATTCTTGGATACAGGTGTATATAGACTTGTAGAGAGAGAGAGAGAGAGAGAGAGAGAGAGAGAGAGAGAGAGAGAGAGAGAGAGAGAGAGAGAGAGAGAGAGAGAGAGAGAGAGGGGGTAATTTTATGTAGCTACTGAAACCGTGTCCTCCTAAATCGCTATTTCTCCCTGACATATAAACCCTGCCTGTTATTATCGACAAAGAGGTTAGCCTGGTCGCTGTATAAAGTAAAGAGTTTTCCAAATTGCCAGATAGCCGCAGAAAATAAGACCCATTTAAAAAAAAACGGCTCCTAAAAGGAACAGCCGCTAACACTGGAGGTCTTAACTGGGCGGATACAGTTCTTTCTTTCATCGACACTGCCTTAGGATATTCATTGCAGAGGATTTGAAATAATTAAAACAGTTATGTATCCGTCCTTTTGTGTGTGTCTATGCGTGCGTGCGTGTGTATGCGCGCGCGCGTGCGTGCTTTGCGTGCGTGTGTGTATGTGTGTGTGGCTGTTTGATGTTACTAGTTACCTCTCTTAAGTCCAAAGCAAGAGGGCTGCGTGGTCTCGAGGCATGGTGTCCGTCTCCAGTGCTAGAGGTTCCGGGTTCAATCCCCAGTAAGGGATGGCATTCTTTTATGTGGACTTGGCCTCTAGTAATTCCCCCTGGTCTCTGGATAGTGAGATCGGACGCCCCTATGCATTGTTGCGCACGTAAACGAAAAAAAAAAACATCCCCTGGCAGTTGGAAATCGGAAAGAGTAGCTTAACGGCGCTGCCCGGGCAAAATTTGGAGTTTAAAATCTACCTAAAGTATTTCAGGATCCTCACCGGTGCTACAGAGCCTGTGCACTGTGCTGAGCTTTTTCGCACTCAGACTTGGGTTAGAAGAAGAACGATGCACTGATGGTTTGCTACCCGTGTGCATTGATGTTGATCCGTTGTTCAAAACCTCAGACCTCGGTCTTATGCAAAGCCCGATGTGTGAAAGACGCTCTATCTGATTTTCTTCCAAAGCATGATATGCTCTCTTACTTTTAACATTTGATCAGACCACATTAAAAAATCTGGCTTTTCCAGTGGACATTCCCAGTATCTATGTTGCCGCTTTGAAAGTATTACGTTATGATTTGTTCTCCATGATTATTTCTTCTTTTTGGCATCTCGTGCGAAACCGTTTGGTATTCATCTGGATTAAACTTTAGATTCGTAGGAGAAAACTGGCGTACATCGTGACAGTGGGCATGTTGGAGAAAAAGTAGACAGAACGAACGGTCACAATTTAGGTACGCAGGAGCGTCTTACATTCGGCTCTTCCAAACTCCCATCTTTCACACAGCAGTTGTATTTTATCAAAAAAAACATGTTATGTTCATGTAATAATATGTCTTTCACGAATATCAAATCAAAAACATAAGCATGGGTGGTAGAATGCACGTGCACGTTCTTCGCGCGCGCGCGAGCACACACACACCCACATACACACGCAAATCCATTGACCCACTCTTACATACAGTCTCTCACACATACACATACCTAGTCTCACTCTTACAAACACAGACTCTAAGTAAGATACACGCGCAAACAACCCAGGCACATACAGACACACACATACAAATACACCAACAGAAGCTTAAACACACAGACACACACATACACACAGGCACAGACACAAACATATAGACAAACACATAGAGACATACACACAGGCACAGACACAAACATATAGACACACACATAGAGACATACACACAGGCACAGACACAAACACATAGAGACATACACACAGGCACAGACACAAACACATAGACACACACATAGAGACACACACACAGGCACAGACACAAACATATAGACACACACATAGAGACATACACACAGGCACAGACACAAACATATAGACACATACATAGAGACATACACACAGGCACAGACACAAACATATAGACACACACATAGAGACATACACACAGGCACAGACACAAACATATAGACACACACATAGAGACATACACACAGGCACAGACACAAACATATAGACACACACACATAGAGACATACACACAGGAACAGACACAAACATATAGACACACACATAGAGACATACACACAGGCACAGACACAAACATATAGACACACACACAGAGACATACACACAGGAACAGACACAAACATATAGACACACACACATAGAGACACACACACAAGAACAGACACAAACATATAGACACACACACATAGAGACATACACACAGGCACAGACACAAACATATAGACACACACATAGAGACATACACACAGGCACAGACAAAAACACATAGAGACATACACACAGGCACAGGCACAAACACATAGACACACACATAGAGACATACACACAGGCACAGACACAAACATATAGACACACACATAGAGACATACACACAGGCACAGACACAAACATATAGACACACACACATAGAGACATACACACAGGAACAGACACAAACTTATAGACACACACATAGAGACATACACACAGGCACAGACACAAACATATAGACACACACACATAGAGACATACACACAGGAACAGACACAAACATATAGACACACACACATAGAGACATACACACAGGAACAGACACAAACATATAGACACACACATAGAGACATACACACAGACACAAACATATAGACACACACACAGAGACATACACACAGGAACAGACACAAACATATATACACACACACATAGAGACACACACACAGGAACAGACACAAACATATAGACACACACACATAGAGACATACACACAGGCACAGACACAAACATATAGACACACACATAAAGACATACACACAGGCACAGACACAAACATTTAGACACATACACATAGAGACATACACACAGGAACAGACACAAACATATAGACACATACATAGAGACATACACACAGGAACAGACAGAAACATATAGACACACACATAGAGACATACACACAGGAACAGACACAAACATATAGACACATACACATAGAGACATACACACAGGCACAGACACAAACATATAGACACATACACATAGAGACATACACACAGGCACAGACACAAACATATAGACACAAAAATAGAGACATACACACAGGCACAGACACAAACACATAGACACACACATAGAGACATACACACAGGCACAGACACAAACATATAGACACATACATAGAGACATACACACAGGAACAGACACAAACATATAGACACACACATAGAGACATACACACAGGAACAGACACAAACATATAGACACAAACATATAGACACACACACATAGAGACATACACACAGGAACAGACACAAACATATAGACACACACACATAGAGACATACACACAGGCACAGACATATAGACACACACAGAGACATATACACAGGCACAGACACAAACATATAGACACATACATAGAGACATACACACAGGCACAGACACAAACATTTAGACACATACACATAGAGACATACACACAGGCAGAAACACATAGACACATACACATAGAGACATACACACAGGCACAGACACAAACATATAGACACACACATAGAGACATACACACAGGCACAGACACAAACATATAGACACACACACATAGAGACATACACACAGGAACAGACACAAACATATAGACACACACATAGAGACATACACACAGGCACAGACACAAACATATAGACACACACACATAGAGACATACACACAGGCACAGACACAGACATATAGACACACACACATAGAGACATACACACAGGCACAAACACAAACATATAGACACACACACATAGAGACATACACACAGGAATGCCGATTGGTCTATAAAGTATAGGTCCTGTAGCCCTGTATGTCCAATGCGCTTGAAGGCGTGGAAACGGGTCCTTTACATTTTTTCTCTTCTATAGATGCATTAGCAGCAACAACAACAACAAAACACCGAAAGAATGGTGCTATATTAATATCCTACCCCAAACAGGGGAAATGCAGAGGTCACGGGACAGTCTAATATTTCAAGGGGTGTCAGATAAGCTGCAGGCTGTCATGGGACCCAGGCTGCACTCTCTCGTGGGACGTAGGTGGGTTGGGGTTAGGGCCAGTTCTAGATGTTTTGGGGTCGTTGAATGCATCAGAAAGCCGGGAAACCCAGTCTTACCACCCTCTAAATTGTTGGACTGTCCTGTGACGTCATCTGGGGGATAAGATAATAATAAACAACCTAAAGAAGATAAAGCAACTGCATCAGAGGGATAGAAACAACTTTTGGTGGGGGGGGGGCGGTGAGATGGGAAGGGGTTAGAACCAATGTACATAAAACCTCAGGTGAAACAAGACACCAGTTTGAGAATCAAGACCCGAGTGAAGACCCCTTTCCTTGCCTGCAGGCAGTAAAGGTAAAAAGATAAAGGTACCCAATTACCTAGAGGCTGGGTGAACCCGGGGAAATCGCCCGGTTTCAAACACCGGCCCTGGGCTACTCTGAGTCACAGCCTGATTTGAAAGCAAGCCTCCTATCGACTGCGCTAACACGGCTCCCGGCTGTCAAGTGTAAGAGGATCGGCCCATCGGAGTAGTCGCCAGTCGCCAAGCTTGAAACCTAATGAGATTACCCACTATTGCTTATACTCTCTCCCAAGTGTTCTCATTCGGGCAGCGGTTCTCCACCTGCGGGTCACGACCCCTTTACATGGGTCACATAAGACCATCGGGAAAACACATGTATTGACGTTATGAATGAAAATAACTGTTTGGGGATCGCCACAACATGAGGAAACTATTAAAGGGTCGCGGCATTGGAACGGTTGAGAGCCACTGCTTTACAGGGAAACTGTCTAAATCCGGTCACCTGTCTTCTCCAGAGAGTCTTGATAAAAAAAATACCAAGAATATAATAGAAGTTATTTTGGGTGGCAGTTGATTAGCTTGGGAGGTGAGAATGTGCGAGCGAAGGAGGCTGAATAAGATATATTGGGAGAGGCGGGAAAGAGCTATTGACAGATGTAGTTTCTGCGGCCTGTATCGGGTGCATTGTGAGAAATGGCAGTTGTTGTGTTCATTAGAGCCTGATTGTCTGCTCTAGTGTGATAATACTAGCTGGTTGAGGGATGTCAAGATTGCCGAAGTGGGGTCGCTGGAGGTTGAAGTGATAGTCAAGTTAAGATTTGTTGAGGTAATGAGAAAGGAGATATATCTAAGAGAGAGATGGAGAGGGGGGGGGGATGAGCGAGAGAGAAACGAATTAGGATAAATAATATTAGATTTGTAAATAGATGGAGGAAAACAAGAGAAAGAGAGATGACTGTGACTGTAAAAAGTTAATAAATAAATAGTGACATTATTGAAAAGGGTGTATGTAAGAGAGAAAGATGGAGATAGAGATAGATAGATAGATAGATAGAGAGAGAGAGAGAGAGAGAGAGAGAGAGAGAGAGAGAGAGAGAGAGAGTGAGAGAGAGAGTTAATGAGATCAGATAAAACTAGAAAAACTTTAGAGTGATAAAGACAACCGCGAGGAGTAGCAATACAACAGATGGTTCTAAAAAGCAAATTTGAGGTTAATAAAGAGATCACGATCTAGTGAACAGTCGTTTTGACAGAGAAAGAATTAACGAAAAAACTGCATTTTTAAATGGTCGCGGATTGGGCACGCGGGCCCTTCTTACATTCAGCTTTTCATAACTATTCTTTCGAAAAACAGTTGAATTTTATCTGTTAAGCATGTAATGTTCATAAGACAATATACATAACACGAATGTGTGTTTGAGAGAGAGAGAGATAGAGAGACAGAGGGAGAGAAAGAGTATCACAGTCAACGGTTGCATTGTTGAGAGAGAGAGAGAGAGAGAGAGAGATGCTTAGAATTTCAAGTAACGAATTGAAACCAATTTGAAAAAGACTATATACATTTAAATTTGTATATATATATATATATATATATATATATATATATATATATTATATATATATATATATATATATATATATATATATATATCTGTGTGTGTGTGTGGGGGGGGGGGGGGTGGGTGGATGCATGCATGGATGGATGGATGGATGCATGGATGGATGCATGGATGCATGGATGGATGCATGCATGGATGCATGGATGGATGCATGGATGGATGCATGCATGCATGGATGCATGGATGCATGGATGTATGGATGTATGTATGTATGTATGTATGTATGTATGTATGTATGTATGTATGTATGTATGTATGTATGTATGTATGTATGTATGTATGTATGTATGTATGTATGTGTGTGTGTGTGTGTGTGTGTGTGTGTGTGTGTGTGTGTGTGTGTGTGTGTGTGTGTGTGTGTGTGTGTGTGTGTGTGTGTATGTATGTATGTATGTATGTGTGTGTGTGTGTGTGTGTGTGTGTTTGTGTGTATACATAGATGAGAGAGAGAGAGAGTATCAGAGATAACGGGTGCATTGTTAAAGTGACTGGTGAGAAAGAGAGAGAAGAGGGACGAGGAGAGGAAAGAGAGAAAGATGCTCAGAGGAGTAAGGAATTGAAGCCAGTTAATATATGTATAAACATTTATGCATATACATATATAAAAGCAACCTGACAATATTTCTAACAATTCGAATAGTAAAAAATGTTTTTTTTTTTTTTTTTTTTTTTAAATTGGTTTCAGTTCGTTACTTGTGTGTGTACAAGGTCAGACAATAATGTAATGAAACTGATTTTATTATGGCCAAGACAAAAAAATTCATCTATGAAGCAAAGCATGGAATCTAAAGAGGCAACATTAATCTATGATCATGCAACTTTTCATCGCCGCTGGATAAGCAGACAACAAATAAACCGCCATTTTGTTGACCCAGTCAGAGGTGCGTTGTACGAAATCATCACAGAGCAAAAAGCTAACATTAAATTCTTTTCGAAACTCAGAAAAAGCGCGATTGAAACAGTTGAATTAATGCAACATGTTTGTGAGGATAATTGTTTATCTCGTGCACACAATTTCAGGTGGTATTCACGATTCAAAAGTGGCGTGGAAATGATTACTAATGCACCTAGATTTGGACTCCAAATTTATGTTCATAATGATGAACTCATTGCAAAATTCAGAGAACGCATATAAAAAGATCATTGTTTTACTTTGAGGATGATGGCAGATAAATCTGGTGTTAATAGAGAGACAATTCTTAACATTATAGTTCAAGATTTTGGCACCCAAAAAAGTTGCTTGCCGGTTTGTACCACATTCGTTGTCTGGTGACCAAAAACATCAGCGGGTTGTGTACCGAAGAGAAATCATCAAAACAAAAATGTTTGGCCCAAAAACAAGTGTGTGTTCTCAGCCTTCCACCCTATTCCCAAGACTTGTCTCCCTGTGATTATTTTATATTCCCAAAATTAAAGTTGCAATTGAAAGGACGCTTCTTTAACGATACTGATGACATCCAAATGGCCGTAACATCGATTTTAATGGGCATAACAACAAAAAACTACAGAGGTCGTTCCAGTGTTTGTTAGATCGTGCCACTTGCTGTATCAATGCACAAGGGGCTTACATTGAATCAGATACAGGTTATATCTTCAACTGTTGAATATTTTAATTTTTATGGAATTAGTCTCATTACTTAATTGTCGGACCTTGTGTGTGTGTGTGGTGTGTGTGTGTGTGTGTGTGCGCGTGCATGCGTGCGTGCGCGCGCATAAAGCAGCGATCCTCAGCCTGTGGTTCGCGACCTTCTTTTTAGGACCATTTCACAGAGGTCGCCAAAGACCATCGCAAAACATAATGCATTAAAATTATGATGCAGCAACGCAAAAACCGTATGGTTGGGGGTCGCCACAACAGGAGAAACTGTATTAAAGGGTCGCCACAACAGGAGAAACTGTATTAAAGGGTCGCCACAATAGGAGAAAATGTATTAAAGGGTCGCCACAACAGGAGAAACTGTATTAAAGGGTCGCCACAACAGGAGAAACTGTATTAAAGGGTCGCCACAATAGGAGAAAATGTATTAAAGGGTCGCCACAACAGGAGAAACTGTATTAAAGGGTCGCCACAATAGGAGAAACTGTATTAAAGGGTCGCCACAACAGGAGAAACTGTATTAAAGGGTCGCCACAATAGGAGAAACTGTATTAAAGGGTCGCCACAATAGGAAAAACTGTATTAAAGCGTCGCCACAACAGGAGAAACTGTAAAAGGGTCGCCACAACAGGAGAAACTGAATTAAAGGGTCGCCACAACATTAGAAACTGTATTAAAGGGTCGCCACAACAGGAGAAACTATTAAAGGTTCGCCACAACAGGAAAAAAAACTGTACTAAAGAGTCGCCACAACATTAGAAACTGCATTAGAAAGGTTGAGAGCCACTGACTTGAAGGCTAGCAAATGCAGGGCATTTCATGATCTAGAAGTACTGAGCCTAGTTCACAGCGGTGGACGTGGAGAGGGAGTGGGCGTTCTCGTGGTTTGGAAACAGTGGTACGAGAGTCGCATCGTGGAAGAGATTGGGGCCTCACTTAGGGCAATATTTCAAAAGACAATAGTGGTTATAGCCAACTTTCATTTTGGAGACCGCACATAATTTTTGTTTTAAATATATAATATTGACCTCTGTGTGAATTCTACATCTAAATATAATATTGACCTGTATGAATTCTACACCTAAATATAATTTTGACCTCTGTGTGAACTTTACACCTAAATATAATATTGACCTCTGTGAATTCAACACCGAAATATAATAACCTCTGTGTGAATTTTACATCTAAATATAATATTGACCTCTGTGTGAATTCTACATCTAAATCTAATGATGACCTGTGTGTGAATTCTACATCTAAATCTAATGTTGACCTCAGTGAATTCTACATCTAAATCTAATGTTGACCTGTGTGTGAATTCTACATCTAAATCTGATGTTGACCTGTATGAATTCTACACCTAAATATAATATTGACCTCTGTGTGAACTTTACACCTAAATATAATATTGACCTCTGTGAATTCTACACCGAAATATATTAACCTCTGTGTGAATTCTACATCTAAATATAATATTGACCTCTGTGTGAATTCCATACATCTAAAATCTAATGTTGACCTGTGCGTGAATTCTACATCTAAATCTAATGTTGACCTGTGTGTGAATTCTACATCTAAATATAATGTTGACCTGTGTGTGAATTCTACATCTAAATCTAATGTTGACCTGTGTGTGAATTCTACATCTAAATCTAATGATGACCTCTGTGTGAATTCTACATCTAAATCTAATGTTGACCTGTGTGTGAATTCTACATCTAAATCTAATGTTGACCTGTGTGTGAATTCTCCATCTAAATCTAATGTTGACCTGTGTGTGAATTCTACATCTAAATCTAATGATGACCTGTGTGTGAATTCTACATCTAAATCTAATGTTGACCTCAGTGAATTCTACATCTAAATCTAATGTTGACCTGTGTGTGAATTCTACATCTAAATCTGATGTTGACCTGTATGAATTCTACACCTAAATATAATATTGACCTCTGTGTGAACTTTACACCTAAATATAATATTGACCTCTGTGAATTCTACACCGAAATATATTAACCTCTGTGTGAATTCTACATCTAAATATAATATTGACCTCTGTGTGAATTCTACATCTAAATCTAATGTTGACCTGTGCGTGAATTCTACATCTAAATCTAATGTTGACCTGTGTGTGAATTCTACATCTAAATATAATGTTGACCTGTGTGTGAATTCTACATCTAAATCTAATGTTGACCTGTGTGTGAATTCTACATCTAAATCTAATGATGACCTCTGTGTGAATTCTACATCTAAATCTAATGTTGACCTGTGTGTGAATTCTACATCTAAATCTAATGTTGACCTGTGTGTGAATTCTCCATCTAAATCTAATGTTGACCTGTGTGTGAATTCTACATCTAAATCTAATGTTGACCTCTGTGTGAATTCTACATCTAAATCTAATGTTGACCTGTGTGTGAATTCTACATCTAAATCTAATGTTGACCTGTTTGTCCACAGCGGCAAGTTTGACATCTTCGTGGAGACCAATAAGAAGAAGCAGCTGGTGGGATCGTACCAGAACGAGGGCTTCTTTGGCGAGTTGGCTCTGATGTACAACATGCCCAGGGCGGCAACGATCATTGCAGCCACCGACGGCACTATCTGGGCTCTGGTAAGTACTGGCTGCTTCTGTTGCCAAGCATCTCTTTTGAGTCTTTTCTCTAGGATATGCTGGTGTATTGAGGAAAGAAAAGCCAGATAGCCCAGCTAGTTCAGCAGCATTGAATTCAGAAGCATCATAGTGTGCTTTTATACATCGTATAGGACTCGCTCGTCTAGTTTTTCCATTATGTTATGTCCTGTCCAATCAGTTCGATATCAATCATCAATCAGTTCTCTTTATGCCTAGTGAAACATAAGGCTTCAGAAAGGACTGTCCATGCGTTCCTGTCCTGTGCAACTTCAATATTTCCATGACAGGGATGCAGCACTCAATTTACTTTCCATCGTTCGTCTGCATGTTGTTTTTGGGCGCCCCTTCTTTCTCTTTCCCTCTGGTGTCCGTGAGAGCTGTTTTAGCAGGTATATGATGATTCATTTTCATAACGTATCCAAGCTACTTCCAACTTCTCTTGGTTATCATACTTTCTAGAATTTCTTGATTTGAAGGGGGATAGCTTGTGCGTATCATTTTTGGTCATTCTTCGGCATTCTACTCCATAAAGAAGAACTCGAATCAGTTCGATACCATAGAGGGAATTCAGTCCAGTTACCCCCGTCAGACTGCCCGGTTATGCACCAACTGGTGGGAACAAGCTGGATGCGGTCAAGGCCCTTTGGGAGCAGCTGAGCAGTGCGGGGGCATGAATGGATCATTATTGTCTGGAGAGCAGGGTACAGCTGGGAGTGACAGAGGATCTGGTCGACACTTTGCACTCAGAGGAGAGAAGGTTACAGCTGGGAGTGACAGGGGATCTTGTCGACACTCTGCACTCAGAGGAGAGAAGGGGACAGCTGGGAGTGACAGGGGATCTTGTCGACACTCTGCACTCACTGGAGAGAAGGGTACAGCTGGGAGTGACAGGGGATCTGGTCGACACTCTGCACACAGAGGAGAGAAGGGGACAGCTGGGAGTGACAGGGGATCTTGTCGACACTCTGCACTCACTGGAGAGAAGGGGACAGCTGGGAGTGACAGGGGATCTGGTCGACACTCTGCACACAGAGGAGAGAAGGGGACAGCTGGGAGTGACAGGGGATCTGGTCGACACTCTGCACTCAGAGGAGAGAAAGGGACAGCTGGGAGTGACAGGGGATCTGGTCGACACTCTGCAGGGTACAGCTGGGAGTGACATGGGATCTGGTCGACACTCTGCACTCAGAGGATAAACAGGACGGGCATTTAATCAGACTGCTACTGGCACCATGTGAACTGAAATATTGTTCTGGCTGTTGAAGATGAGGACGAAGCGCTTATGGGGATGCCTCAAATGCTGTGATGTCTGTTCTGAGCTCAAAACTCAACACTCCCCTGTCATATCTCTGCAGGGTTAACGTTATGTTGTCTCTTGTACGTTCTCCTTTCATCATCTGGTGATTCTATGACCATTTCTCCTGACAATGTGATACTGCCATCTTAGGTTTTTGATGACTGTTTATATAAGCGTTAGTTAGTTTAGACATTTCACTTATTTCTTCGTCTTTCTTCACCAGTTTATTTATTTATTTTTTTAATCTAAAATTTCACTTAATTTTTCGTCTTTTTCACGTTTTCCATCTGACATTTTACTTATATCTTAGTCTTTCTTCACAAGTTTGTCTATCTGACATTTCACTTATGTCTTCGCCTTTCTTCATCAGTTTTCAGTCTGGCATTTCCCTTATTTCGTCATCTTTCTTCACCAGTTTTTCTATCTGACATTTCACTTATTTCTTCGTCTTTCTTCACCAGTTTTTCTATCTGACATTTCACTTATTTCTTCGTCTTTCTTCACCAGTTTTTCTATCTGACATTTCACTTATTTCTTCGTCTTTCTTCACCAGTTTTTCTATCTGACATTTCACTTATTTCTTCGTCTTTCTTCACCAGTTTTTCTATCTGACATTTCACTTATTTCTTCGTCTTTCTTCACCAGTTTCTCTATCTGACATTTCACTTATTTCTTCGTCTTTCTTTACCAGTTTTTCTATCTGACATTGCACTTATTTCTTCATCTTTCTTCACCAGTTTTGCAGTCTGACATTTCACTTATTTCTTTATCTTTGTTCGCCATTTTTCTTTCTGACATTGCACTTTGACTGTTTTTGCGTGTTTCCTTCGAAGTCGGAGTGCACCAGCATAAGAGGGAACGAGCTAGCGGTCTACTGTTAAATAAGGCAGATATTTAAAACTTGTGTGTACGTAAGACTCAAGTTCTGGGAGAAGACCAAGGTCCAGTACCTATATTTTGTAGACTACTCGTTCGGTGGTGTCGTCAACATCACACCGGCCGCCTTTACTTCCCGGGACTGTACTTAGTACCAACTCAAGGCTGGGTCGACCTGAAGCCGAGGTCATGTTTGAAAGGTCCGGAATTGTCAGGACCCGAATCCACGATCTTCTGATCCGCAGGCGAGCGTATAGTCGCCACACCACGGCGCCTCTCATAAGGAGTAGGTGGTTAAAAACAACAAGGACAGGGACCTTAAGGACAAAGGACAGGGCATCATACCCTAGGACAAATATCACCAACCAAGATGCAAGTAGAACAACCTAGTCATCAACAACAGCCATGTCTAAGACACAGGGGAGCACGGCCGAGAGTCTAGACATACCCTGATGAAACTCCCATCGGGAACACAGGACCAACAAGGATGACCTGGACATGTTCAGAAATGACCTCTCACACAGTTAGAGACATTAGGATTAGGCTACCGCTGCTGGCACAGGAAACCGTTTCAACCATTCACTGAACGTTCATCAACATCATGTGCCATGTCAGCTAAACGTTGCATAAACAAAACCAGGCCATAATTATAACCTACGCTCTCTGTAGCAGGGCTGAGCATGGTCGACTTTTATTTCTTTTCTTACTGAACGAACTATGGCAAGTTCCAAACTTGACGCACCTTCAAACCCAAGAGTTTCCTTTCAGAAAGCAAGCGTGTAGCCACCGCATTATCTTGGGAACTCATGCATGACAGACATATATGTTCAACCCTGACTGGGACAAAAAGAGCAGTGCGAGGGAACGAGTAGATCATCATGGTCAGGAGAGAGTTTAGAGCAAGGGGACAAGACCAGAGGCTCTGGCAGACACTAAATACTTAGCGGAGAGTCACGACAGGCGTGCAATAGATTGAATTTGGTACCATTGATATTGAAACTCTTCTCGAGCTGATGAAGGCGTGGGGGACTTAACTCTTATGGAAATGTCCTGAGTGCTGATTTGGTTCTTGACTCAACTGAACTCTTCAGGACCCACCCACACAAGACTATAAATTGCTTCGTAATTTGTTTGTCTCCCCCCCCCCCCCCCCCCTTTTCCCTTCCAACTCTATTATAACTGTTTTGTAGGGCTATCCAGTTGAACCGGGTACTTGTTTGACACTAATCCTTCTAATTTTAATCCTACAGACTGCACCCTAACAAGCAAACAAACAATAATTACACAGTGAACTCTTTTGTCGGTAAATTTTACGCTGGTCTTCCCGGTGTGTACACCGCTACACACTAGCTCGCTTCTGATTGGACGACTTGTTGATCTCCTCACCCCTGATAGGTCGGCCTCGAGCGATCCGACTTTCACACAAGGTCACAGGGATATTCTGCACTGGCGCTGATACCGCGTGTTGTATATTTCACCATGCCAAAGCTTTTAACACTCTAAAACATTTAGTTTCTGGGTCTAACGCATAACTTCCCATAGAGACTGTAAAACCTATGTCACAGGCCGTCTTTTTCTCGGAAATAAAAACGTAAATGCAAGACAACAACAGACTGCGATACCCATAACCTCGACCAGGGTAGACTAGTTCAACCAACTTATCAATGGAGTAGACCAGCAACCGGTGATGTGTAAATGGGGAGACCATCGTATAAATATCCCTTTTGTCATATCTCCCTAATCTGTTTGGTCTTTGTTGTCGATCTTCTTATTGTCACTGACCGCTTCATTGCCACAGCTGTGAAATTCATCATCATTTTTTGCCTTTCTATCTTTCGGAATCATATAATCACTAATTCCATACAGAATAGCTCACAGAAAATACATCAAGATAATGAGATTGCCCACGTTTTACCAGGTCTTTTAGGGAAGAATAATGTGTGTCAAAGGAGGGGATTAACAAGGATTTGTTTTATTGGGTGCTGAAAGCAAGAGAAAGAAGAAGAAGAAGAAGAAGAACAAAAGAAGAAGACGACAATGAAGAAGAAGGAGGAGAAGAAGAAGAAAAAGAAGAGTAGGAGTAGGAGGAAGAAAGAGGGGATAAGTGGTTGGGAGGGGGAGTTGAAGAAAGAAAGAAAGAAGGAATAATATAAGGAAAAAGGATCAGTAACAGAAGTAGCAGCAACAGATGAAGCAACAGTTTGTTCATTTTTATTCAAGTCACTAAAGAAGACACGAAAGAAGCCGACAGACATGAAGACAACGAAGAAGAGGAAAGGCAAAAATGACAAGCGACAATAAATAAAAAGTTTTTAAAACGTGAGGACAACGATGGGAATGAGAAGAAGAAGAATCATTCATTAAAAAAAAAAAAAAAATCAGTTATGAAGTGTCTTGCCATCAAGTAAACAGCTTCAGTACAGTGTCAGAAAAAAAAGAAGAAGAAGAAGAAGAAGAAGAACACAATCTTGGTTAGAAAATTAGACAGTTTTATTAAATAAAAAATGACCTTGGCTCCCAGGTCGACCCAGCCTTGAGTGGGTACCAGGTGCAGTCCCGGGAAGTAAAGGCGACCGGCGTGATGCTGACCACATCACCCATCCTGTGCCGCTTGGTCTATAAAAATATAGGTCTAGCCCTATATGCCCTATACGCCTAAAGGCGTGGGAAAGGGTCCTTTACTTTACTTTTACTTTTTATTAAATACAAAGGCAACAATCAAATGATTGCTAAATAGTCGATGCTATAAACAATCATATAGGCAATATTTCAAGGTTTATTACATTCCTAAGAATCAAGTAATTCAACATCTGAGACTCTCGGGCTGTTTATCGATTGTGGAAACTTTGATTTTGGACGCCTCTGTGGCTTTGAGCTAACTAACAGTTCCATCATTTCAGCATTAAGTTTAGGTGTGAAAGAATGGCTCATGCGAATCATTGAAATTCAACTAACCATTTAGAGATTTTGTGAAAATGTTTGAATATACAGATAAACATGGATGTATGGTTGCTTGTGTGTGTGTGCGCGCGCGTGGATAAAGATACGCTTATATGTGTTTTATGGATGTGTGTGTGGATGTATGCATGTAGATCAGAGTAGACTCGACGACACAAAGAAAGACAAGTATGTCAAGATCAATGTTTGTCTCGTGCATAACGTGGTACTCAAGACTCAAAACTGGCGTGGCAAAGAATATAAGTTTCTATTCGTAATGACAAGTTCATTGCCAAAGTCAGATACGAAATGCGCGAAGACTGATATCTGACTGTGAGGATGCTGACTGGTGTATTTTGTTGTCTTCAGGTTGTAGTCCAGTGTTGTGATTTTATTTGTCTTGTGCTTCTCGGGTGGCTTGGGTGATGGATTTGTTCATCTTTTTGCAAGTTTCACCTACACCATCTATTCATCTGTTTGTCCGGCTCGCTAACGTAGTTGATTAAACCTGACTTTGCGGCGACCAGGCGACGAACTCCTTGTGGTCCGGGTTCACGCCCGGGGTAGGCAAAAAAGCCACATTTCTCCCAGATTTACGGTATCTGTCATTGAATTAAGGCCGACGGGTTGTGATATCCATAGTACCGAGCCAAAGGGTTAACAACTCATGGCTTCAAGATATTTTTAAAAAAATCCATCTGTTTCCTGGTCGTTCTCTCGCCTTCCTCCCAAATATTCTGCTGTAAATCTCATATGCATTTTAGTTTTGGCTGCATTTTTACTAGACGGCCGAGCCATGTCATAATTCTTCTGTCAGTACAGACACGGTCTTATTCCAACTTTCTCTCTAATGCTGGTAATCGTAACTATTGTGCCTTCTTGGGTTTTTAGTGACCTCACGGAGACAGTGCATTTCACAGATAATTTTATGTTCTAGTGTCTTATTCGACAGATAAATATGGCGTTGAATTCGATGAACAGTGATCCTCATCAATTCAAATGTCCAACAGCAATTTCCCCCCAGTTTGAAACAAAACTGATGTTTACCATTGTCTTCTTGCTGCATACATAGCGGTGCAACATTCACTAGCTAAACAAAATTCTCGAAAATCAAGGCTTGAACTTCTGCTTCCACAGCAGCCGGACTCTGTTTTCTGCATTTTCTGTCTAGTTGGATGCAAACAGAAAAAGATGTACAGCACTCTGAAGGCACTTGTACCCACTCCTCGCCGGGTTCTATGTCCTCAAGTGAACATACCTGTAAAATAATGTCCTCGGCTTGACCCATCCACGATTTGCCTCTTTTTAACCTGCAGCCTTTTATCATCTTGATTTGACTATGTAATGGATGATGTGTGTCCGCCTTGACTGTAAGGTAGGCACGAGCTCGGGAAATTTGTATTCTGTCTTCCATGGTCGGAAAATCGAGAAGGTAGCGCATAGCTCAGCATGCTGTATCTCTTGTATACCCAAGTATAATGGCGCATAGCCTCGTTCTGTACTCTTTCCATCCTTTCCATCTACTTATGGCTGAGAGTCAGGATCGCCATCGCGTATTCAAAAACAGAAAGGACCAGACCCTGGTATAGAAGACATAGATGACGCTGCTCACAGTTTGCCGCCGTCATCACTCTCATCGCAACCAGACCCCGCTTGGCTTTCATTGAAATCCTATCTATGTGCTGTTGTTGGTAATGATGGTTATGGCGGCTGTAGTCGTTCACGTGGTAGTGATGATGTATTATTATTATTATTATTATTATTATTATTATTATTATTATGTGGTGTTGTTTTCAGGACAGACAGACCTTTCGTCGGATAGTGCTGAAAACAGCATTTAACAAGAGGAAAAGATATGAAAAACTGATCGAAGGATGCGTGATGCTCAAATCTCTCGATGTAAGTTCCTGTAGTCTGTCTGTTGCATGGACTGTCTTGTCTTGGTCTAATCCGTCGTATTCATGCGCTGCCATTCCCTAATATAGTCTGAGATATTTCATACAAGGTTGAGCTAACCAACAGTTAAGAATTGACATCGCATCACTCGGGGAATTCACCTGCGTGCTCCGTGCTCATCTTTAGCAGCCAGCGCAGAGTTCCAATACAGTGTCTTGTTTTACACGAATCTATCATTTTCTTTGTATTGCTCGTTTTAACCGTTGTCTTTTTATTCCATGTTTTGTCCTATTGCCATTGCTATCTGAACCGACATAACTGCATAGTAATCAACGCAAAGTGGCCTGCTGTCAAATAACTCACAGCTGTAATTGAACCTGGTACTTAGGGATTACAAATAGAAGCGCCTAAACCACAGACACCAGCGGTCTCTTGTTATCTGTTTAAATCCTCCTGCTCATAGTGTTACACCAAATAATAATAATAATCTTTAATGTTAAAGGTTGAATTGAGAATCGACATCAAAGCACTCGGGACAACCCCATAAGCGTCCCGTCCCCATCTTCAGCAGCAAGCGAAGAGTTACAATTCCAGTGGCACCAGTAACTGTCCGATTGCACATCCGTCTCGCTTTTCCTTTGAGTATTGAGCGTCGGCCAGTAACTCCCCGCAGTGTCATTCTCCTCAGACCGTGAGGATCTTTTTGTGCCTCCGCACTGTTCACTCAAGACCGGCTTTAGTTGACAGGCCGTGCTGCTGACGTCACCAGGTCGGGCTAAAGATGCGTTAACGCGGTGGTTCTAAAACAATAAATAAACTATTTTCGACCGTGGCTAGGAAGGATAACTTAGATTTTTAACTTTCAAGTATCTACATTCCTTCTTTAAAAATTTCACAATTTTTAGCCGACTTTACTTGATTATTTCCGCGGCTCCCCTAGCATACGCTAACGGCACCCCAGTGTGCTTCGGCACCCAGTTTGAGAACTGCTGCATCGTTAGCCCGACCGGTGACGTTGGCAGCATGACCTGTCAGTTGGAGCCGGTCGTGGTTCACTCAGTCCCAAAGGGATCTTATAACATCTAGCTTAACATGCTTCAACTAACCACCAAATGGTGCAGCTGATAATAATATATATTATAATTATAATAATCATTATTAATAATAACAAAGCTGGCTTACCTGGTGACCCAGTCAAAAATGGATACCAGGGAAATGTTTAGGGAAATAAAGTCCGCGTGATATTGATCACGTGGGGTTTTCACAGTGGACCAGCACGCCATGGACTATATTTTGAATCCAGAAGAGTTCAAGGCACTATATCCGGTCTCATTGCATTGTACTTTAGGACAAGGGAAACTAAAGAAGGAAAGTATCACATGTGGAAGAGAAGAAGGTATAAAAAAGGCATGGACGAATGCATTTTTTTGGAGGGGGTTGGGGTGGGTAGAACTACTGCCCCTTTAAAAGCATGTCTTATAAGGCGACTAAATCAGGGTTTGCTGAAATCAAATGCTAGACGACTATTGGATACAGTGGGAAAGTATAGGAATGTGAATCTACTTAGAGTAGACAAGACGACTATTAAACAAGCCGAAATTCGTAGATATTGCAGCAAGGCTGTAAACACGACACAAATATAATCGCTCTTTCAAGCGTGAAAGCTTAAGAAGAAGAGGAAAAACACAAAGATGAAGAAGAAGAAGGAAGAAGAAGAAGAAGAAAGAGGAGGAGGAGAAGAAAAATAAGACGAAGAAGAAGAAGAACAGTTACAAAAACATGAACAATAAGTAGTAGTAGAAGAAGAAAAAGAAGAAGAAGGAGGAGGAGAAGAAGAAGAAGAAGAAGAGTGGAGAGAAGAAGAAGAAGAAGAAGAAGAAGGGGGAGAAGAAGAAGAAGAAAGAAGAAGACACTAAAATAAAGAAGAAGAAGAAGAAGAAAGAGGAGGAGGAGAAGAAGAATAAGACGAAGAAGAAGAAGAACAATAACAAAAACATGAACAAGAAGTAGTACTAGAAGAAGAAAAAGATGAAAAAGAAGAAGAAGAAGAGGAAGAAGACGAAGAAGAAGAAGAAGAAGAAGAAGAAGAAGAAGAAGACATTACAATAAAGAAGAAGAGGAAGAAGAAGAGGAGAAGTAAGAAACAGAAGAAGAAGAAAAAGCAATGAAAAGAAACAAGTAATTAGGAGGGAGGGGTGAAATTAAGAAGGAGTATAGGAAAAAGTGAAAGAAATAAAGTAAAAAGTGGAAGAAAGAAAGAAAGAAAGAAAGACTCCTAAATTGCGCAACATTGTAAAAAACCTCACTACCTCTGACATAGCTCCCTTACTGCGACACTCAAACCTGCCCATCCCATCTTCAGCTCGGGTTTACCGCATGTGGAGCGAATTTTATTGATAAGAAATAACGTCATAATAGGATATACAAACCGGCCGTTAAAAGCACTTTATTCATATCATCAAATGCAACATCAGTTTAATGTGATCTTGAGACATCCAACAATCACGGAGACACGATCCAACCTCAGAATATTCAGTTTATCGAACTGCTGAGTTACATACATTACATTATTGCTGGCATTTTTTTTTTTTTTTAAATCTGTATCCGAATTATTTTGTGCAATAATAATTTTTGCTATATACGATCTGGAAAATTCTAGAAAATCATTTCCATGTCTCTGTCTGTATATTTTTTCACGTGGGCGTTTTGTTGGAGAGACTTTTGACAACAAGATGGATAAAGCACATAGAGAAAACTTGACTAGCCTAAAGCCTCACCCCATCAGCATGTATGCACTGTGTTGAATCCTGGCTTAGCTGTAACTTAATATGCGCTTCCGATAACTCAGGCATCCTGGCATTCCTTCTGATGCTAGAATATACGTGAAGAGGCTAGCCCTCCCCCCCCCCCCACCCCCACCCCCACCCCGACCTACCGCCTTCCATGCGTAGTTCTCTTATAAGTATGTTTATTACTTTTCATATTTTAAATACATTCTTTTTTCAAGCTGTCTTTCAGCTGACAATGATTGTACTAATAGTATTACATTTACACGTTTGAACAAGGCTTACGCCCGGTTGAGGCCAAAACCCCTTCAGAATTTATAACGGGGCTGAGCGCCCCAAATCCCGGTGTTTTTGTATTTATGCGCCCCAGCTTCCAGAGAAATATGAACAGTTGATACTACTTACTAGGAGACTAAAACTACCAGGGCAGTTGCAAGAGTGTTGCTTCCTCCAAGGACAAAACTTTGTGTAATATTGATAATGTACACACGAAATATATATTGCCCCGGCCCTCCCCCCCCCCCCTCCCCCCACCACACCTTTCTCCCAAAGCAAGGGGTGTCTTTTAAGTAAAATACCATTATTTTTCAATGTAGTCTCTGCTACGTGCACGCACGCACACACACACACACACACGCTTTGAAGTTTAAACAACGGATCAACATCGTGGCACACGGGTGGTAACCCATATGTTCTCCGTTCTTCTTCTAACTCAAGTCCGAAGAAGCTCAGCACAGTGCACAGGCGCTATGGCACCGGCGAGATTCCTGAAATACTTTGGGTAGATTATTAAACCCAAATTTTGCCCGGGCAGCAGCGTTAGTCTACTCTTTTCGATTTCCAGCTGCCAAGGGATTTTTTACGTGCACAAGAATACACACGGGCGTCCGATCTCACTACCCAGAGACCAGGGGGAATTACTAGAAGTTCAAGTCCACGTGAAAAAATCCCAGCCCTTACTGGAGATTTAACCCGGAATCTCCAGCACACACACACACACACACACACACACACACACACACACACACACACAACCACCCCCACACACCCCCCCCCCCCACCCCCTCTGTAATACGAATTTTTAGAACCTGTCAAGAGACAAATTGGACAATTTTTCACGAATCCAGGAACGCACATGAGCTGCCACATCGTCGTCAGAAGCATATATGTTTCCGTTGAGGTCCTTCTTCAGCTTTAGAAACAAGAAAAGTCACAAGGAACCAGTCTGGACAAAATGATGGATAAAACAAAATGTCGCCAAAGTTGTGACGCTCAAATGCTGCTGTTGTTTATCTACTCGTGTGTAGACAAGCATTGTCGTTTTGAAGAATTATATATTTTCTAGGACGAACACGCACAAATCTTGTCCGTAGCGACCCCGCATACGAGTCCCAACTTTAGCGACATTTCGGCGCATTCTCAGCATTTAGTGCCGATCTGGCACCTTGTGACTTTTCTTGATCCCAGAGCTCAAGGGACATCTTAATGGAAACATATATGCTTCTAACGAGGATGCGGCAGCTGATAATTTTTTCCCCTCGTAGTTTTTCGAAATCGTATTCGATGCTGGCCTGTGTGTACGTGGAAAGTAGTATTCACTACGTTGAAAAATAATGGCACATCCAAAGCTTTCAGAAAATGTGTATTACGTGTTTAAATTGTGTACATTATGAAAGCTTTGTCCTACTTTCCAATCCCACCTTGTAGTGATATACATTCAATTGTGTAGTTCAGTGACGAATGTCTTCTTTCCTGTCTCTCTTTTTCTATGAACTGTAAGTCCATAATATGGCGGATAGGGTTTTTACTGTTTTCATTCGTAGCAATTTTTTTTTCTACAAGAGTTAGCCGTTGCATTTCCCTTTATATGTAGACTTTAAGGATTTATTTCGTTGGCCCAGTTACTTTTTTAAGTGCATGGCGCGACACTGTGAGCTCCGGATTTCATTTTGAATGATTTTTGATTGTCATCAACGTGGTTTGTGTTGTGAACCGCAGATTAAGAGAATGGCGAGTTTCCTGTTGCTGGAGAACTTGTAGTGCCTTGTGCGATTCATTGCGTGTGCAATTACTAATCTGTTGTGCCTTCTTAGACGATGAACTAACTGTATTTGGCTGTTTGTTGGTATTTCTGACTGTTGCCTTATGCATTTAATGCGTGTGTATTCTGTTGGATTTGCTAAGGCTGCAGCTACTGAGTTGAGTACATGGTGCGACACTGTGAGCTGCGGATTTCTACTGGAATGCATTTCGACTGTGCCCAACATGTTTTCTTCTGTGAACTGCAGATTCAGAAAATGACGAGTGACTTGCTTATAAAGAACCAACCAGTCCTTTTGTAATGAATTACGTGTGCAAGTACTATTGGACAGCCGCCGTGGTGTAACAGCTAGACGCTTGCCTGCGGATCAGAAGGTCGTGTGTTGAAATCTGAATGGGGCTGAACTTTTTATTTTATATCTTGACTTCCAGGTTGACCCAGTTTTACACGGATACCAGATAAAGTGTTGACCCAGTTTTACATGGGTACCAGATAAAGTGTTGACCCAGTTTTACATGGGTACCAGATAAAGTGTTGACCCAGTTTTACATGTGTACCAGATAAAGTGTTGACCCAGTTTTACACGGGTACCAGATAAAGTGTTGACCCAGTTTTACATGGGTACCAGATAAAGTGTTGACCCAGTTTTACACGGGTACCAGATAGTGTTGACCCAGTTTTACATGGGTACCAGATAAAGTGTTGACCCAGTTTTACATGGGTACCAGATAAAGTGTTGACCCAGTTTTACATGGGTACCAGATAAAGTGTTGACCCAGTTTTACATGGGTACCAGATAAAGTCCTTGGAAGTAAAGGCGGCAGTTGGGATGCTGACCACGTCACCCAGAAAGTGCTGATTGGTCAATAAAATATAGGTCTAGCCCTATATACCCCATACGCCTGAAGGCAGGGTATTGGTCCTTTACTTTTAATTGCTGATGCCTTGTAACTGCTACTTGTAGTGGGCTGCTATTCTGGTGGCGGAATGTTTGTGTTGGACCTTCTGGCGGCTGCCTTATACATTTAATAGATGTGTATGCTACTGGACTGGCTTTGCTGAGACTTCAGTCTGTTTTACTTTCTTCAAAAAAAGCTGCAGTGAGCATCCTGTATGGTTTTTCTTTGGCTCAGGATCGAAGCAATTATAGAGGAAAAAATTAAATATTTTATAGTCACATTATTTCAATAACTTGTGTTGTTTTTAGAACATTATCGTTATAATCATCATCATCATCATCATCATCATCATCATCATCATTATCATTATCATCATTATCATCATCATCATCATCATTTCTGCTACTGCCTCCAAGACCAGACAAGTGGAACACCTTATACAGAGGAAAAGAACAGCTTTTGAAAACATGCTAATTTCACTACATGTCATATGGTCAGAGGGCGAAAGCTCATTCGCCGCTGGATCGATAACAACAATCATCATCATCATTTGTAGAATTATCATTATCATTATTATTATTTTAAGCACAAGAAAAGAGCTCTTCGATCCCCCCCCCCCCCCCTCTTAATTTGTGCTTCCTTACTCCCCCCCCCCCCCCCCCCCCAATTCCCCATTTCAGAAATTGATAAGGAGGCCGACACTACCCACCACCGCTTATTTTTCTTCATTTTTTTTTTTTTTTTAGGAGTGGCGGGGGGAGGGGCGTCCTTACTTCATACACAGCCAGTCAGATACTCTTTCCTTGCTGTACGACATCAGAGGCATCAGCCGCCCCATTCATGATCATATTCTCTGTCGTACCCGGCTCAGTGAGCCTCATTACTGGGTTCGGACACAAATCTCAAGCCTTTGCTAAGCATCCTAAGATCTACCAAAGACGAGAAAGCCGAAGCGTCTTACAGGTGTTAGCGTGTAACAGACAAATATTCTGTCCTTCTTTGATCATCCTAATTGAAAAGCTAAATTTGGCGGAGGAGATGTTGCAAGCATCTGTAATGGCTGCTGTTACCAAGGCAACGATGTTCAGTAATCTTCCATTGTTAATCACTGCAGGTTGTTTTCTCACGACTTGGTGTAAGCTTGTTGTCTTTTCAGTGAGCTTAGCAGAGCTGCTGCTGCTATTGCTGCTGTTACTGCTGTTTTTCCTCATGTTTCTTCTTCTTCTTTTGCTCCTCCTACTCCACCTTATCATCCTCCTTCTCCTCCTCCTCCTCCTCTTTCTTCTTCTTCTTCCTCTTCTTCTTCTTCTTCTTCTTCTTCTTCTTCTTCTTCTTCTTCTTCTTCTTCTTCTTCTTCTTCTTCTTCTTCTTCTTCTTCTTCTTCTTCTTCTTCTCTTTCATCTTCTCCTTCTTCTTCTTCTTCTTCTTCTTCTTCTTCTTCTTCTTCTTCTTCTTCTTCTTCTTCTTCTTCTTCTTCTTCTTCTTCTTCTTTTTCTTCTTCTTCTTCTTTCTTTTTCTCCTCCTTCTCCTTCTTCTTCTTCTTCTTCTTCTTCTTCTTCTTCTTCTTCTTCTTCTTCTTCTTCTTCTTCTTCTTCTTCTTCTTCTTCTTCTTCTTCTTCTTCTCTTCTTCTTCTTCTTCTTCTTCTTCTTCTTTCTTTTTCTCCTCTTCTCCTTCTTCCTTCTTCTTCTTCTTCTTCTTTCTTCTTCTTCTTCTTCTTCTTCTTCTTCTTCTTCTTCTTCTTCTTCTTCTTCTTCTTCTTCTTCTTCTTCTTCTTCTTCTTCTTCTTCTTCTTCTTCTTCTTATTCTTCTTCTCTTTCATCTTCTCCTTCTTCTTCTTCTTCTTCTTCTTCTTCTTCTTCTTCTTCTTCTTCTTCTTCTTCTTCTTCTTCTTCTTCTTCTTCTTCTTCTTCTTCTTCTTCTTCTTCTTCTTCTTCTTCTTCTTCTTCTTCTTCTTCTTCTTCTTCTTCTTCATCTTCTTCTTCTTCTTCTTCCTCCTCCTCCTCCTCTTCCTCTTCCAGGGCAGAAAGTTTTGGTTGTTTTTGTATTCCTAGACTGTAATCTTGTTCCAGAATTTGAGTTTTTCGTGGACATCCGTTTTACATGTCCGGTTTATTGGTATGCAGACTTTTGGTTGCTCGTCTCTCAGGTAGATGCACTCCGAATTCGAAAGAAACCCCTTGATACGTCGATGTTCACAACAGCTCGTTAGTGGGGCAGTGGGTCTATTCTTTTGACCTCACAGTGAGATCCCAGACCCCACCGATGGACAGGAGAATTCGATTTAAATACCTATTTTTTTCCACGCCTTAATTTGTTTGTTGTCTAGCGGCATGATATACAACTTGTAGTCCGCGCACCGGCACCGCTGTACGGACACTGTCTGCGGTGCACCGAAAGATCCGTCAGATCACTATCGCCTAAACCGATCAGGTAAATGATTAAGATCTTTACTATTTCTTCCTTTCAGCTTTCTGGCCACAGTGTGTGGTTGTATTCACTACTTCTTTGTACGACTACGGTTAAAAAAAACATTGAGAAAATAAATGGATGCTATTGCAGCCCTTCGTTTGTCAAAAACAACGCTCCAGCTGCAGTCAGATTTTCTCACAAGCAATAGATGTCGCATTAGGTTTAAACTGTAATTGTATAACGTTGTATTTACTAAACAGATATTTGCATTAGTATTACTTTCTGTCTAAGCCGTCAACCCCTACCTAAAATATTTTCCCTGTTTTCCTAGTCAGCAGCTATGAAATATGTTGAGGTAGATGTGGTAGGAGCGCTTTGGGAACAAGTAACGAAGTAAGAAAAGAAAGAAAAAAAAACTAAATTATTATGGGCTGAAGCGAATGATGTGTCTGGGTGTGACCAGAGGGTTCGGTT
>CAJHNH020000200.1:121430-143930 GCA_905116865.2 Candidula unifasciata | reverse complement strand
GCAGTGAAACTTGGTCAACCTATTTGCACCAGGTGAGATTGCTAAACAGCTTTCACATGCAATGCCTAAGAAGAATACTTGGCATAAGTGGCAGGACAAAATCACAAACACTGAGGTACTGGAAAGAGCAGGTACTACAACAGTCTTTTCCATGCTCAGTCTACGAAGGCTCATGTGGCTGGGTCGCACCTGGAGAATGAAGGATGGCAGAGTCCTTACGGACATCATTTATGGTGAATTAAAGACAGGAAGAAGATGTCGAGGCCAACCTCTACTACAATACAAAAATGAGTGCAAGCGGGACATGAATAATACAGGTATTGAGGTGGACTCATGGGAACAAAATGACATGGACCGTGTTGTGTCGAAAGGGCGTATCAATAAGGAAATGAGACTGAAGGAAGAAATAATTGCAGAAAGGATGAGAGCTGAGCGTCTGAAAAGAAACGGTTTAAACACAGATCTTGACAACAATGGTCCTGAAATCCCGTGCTATCATCGTGGAAGACTTTTCTTGACATGGGCGGGTATTGCTAGTCACACTCGCCATCGCTATGGGCTGTGAGTTTCATGCGTCCTCATAGCGCAATATAACACTGTTGTCTGGAAAGACGGAAAGGTGCCAATAATTAAATGATGATGATGAATAAATATGTGTGTGTGTGTGTGTGTCCCACCCCATCCCATGGGACTCCGAATCCACACGGGAGTCTCCATATTGTTGATTTTTGGCTGTCCAAGGAATTCTGAGCATTTCTCTGTACAACCAGGGCTTTTTTCATGCAGTGTGCAACGGTGCACACAGTACACGCCACCTTTAAATGTAATGTTTAAGCTTTACTGAAATGTGCATTTTGTGGTTAGTATCGGCACTGGTACAACTAACGAATCCCGGTCCATACACACCGTGATTGGCCGGTCATTCATGCTTGCTGACCTTTCACACGCGTGACTCTCTGCTACAGTGGTGTCAGGTTGTTTTTGTCTTCGACGCTGTCACCGGCGATGACGCCTGCTCTATATTACACAATGTGACCGTTTTTGACGACCCCAGAAAATCTAGAACTGCCACCCCCCCCCCCCCAACCAACCAGCCCCAGCCTAGGTCCTGCGTGAGACTGCAGCCTACATCCCGTGGTTTCAGGACTGTTAACATTTTGCGGCCGGCCCTGATTGTCGGTCGTTAGCGCTGACAGCTAGAGTGAATTCATGTCGTACTTGAAGTCCGAAAAGGCTAGAATATACGCAGTGTCACCGGCCGCTTAGAGCAAGAAGTAAACCACAATGTTTACCTGGCCACTCACACTCAGCGCAATATATACATAACAGATCACCCCTGACACCTCTCTAACAGAGTCGCAAAGGTTAGACTGTATAAATGTATAGCCTGCTAGAATATTGTAAATAAACAACAGCAAAAACAGAATCCGTTTACGTGTGAATGGTTTTCGTCGAATCTTGAAATACGTTGCACAATCAAAATGAATTATCTACGTTTTCAAGAAGGCTTGGACATTAATGAGTAAATTTGGAATCTAAACGTTTTCAGAGACGTTTAATGCATTGGACGGTCTAAATGCAGAATTCAAATGTAAACAGTTTGAAAGAGACGTATATACCTTGGAAAGCCAAAAGAAGTAATCTAAAGTTTTGAAAGAAGTAAACGCATAAAGACAACTTGCATCAAGACCAGGTCGGATTATTTAGGTACAAGTGAAAAAGTAAAGGGCACTTGTCCACACCTCCAGGGGTATTGGGCATATAGGGCACGACCTGTGTTTTATAGACTAGTCGGCACTTGGTGGTTGATGTGTTCAGCATCACAGTGGTCCATGGCTTTTGTCTGGTACTCACTCAATGCTGTGTCGATCTGGGAGCAAGGTTAGTTTTTCCGAGGAGAAAAAGTCCGGCTTCGTCAGGACCCGAACCAACAACCTTCCGATCTACAGGCGAGCGTCTATCCACTAGACCACGGTGACTCCCATGTACAAATACTGGTTTCATAATGACTACCATGATCCTGAGTACCTCCTCTATTGTGAACTAAAATGAGTAGAATATGTCAAGACGAGGTGTCTACAACGATATAACTATCTGTTAAAACAGGCCATGTGTGATACAGGTATTGAAATGGATTCATGGGAGCCTAATGCCGTGTTTGCCTAGAGAGTGTAGGCAAACCAGAAAAGGAAAGGAGAATAAAGGAAGACGTTTTTGCAGAAAGGATGAGAGATAAGTGTCTAAGAAAAAAACGCGCTAAATACAAAATATTGGCAACAAGAGTCCTGGAATCTCATGCTATAATTGCGGAAGTCCTGTCTTCCAAGACGGGTCTTACCAGTCACTCTCGCCATCGCCATGGACTAGAAGTCCCATGACTCCTCGTAGCACAATTTGTTACTGTCGTCTGGAATCATGGAAAGGTGCCAATATCAGCATAGGCCAGCAGGCTCTTTACACACTTAGAAACTAGCCTTTGACTGTCTCTCGCGATGTTTGATACAAACAATTAAAGATGCAGTGACTATGAAAGAGAGAGAAAGCACATAGGGCTAGAGAATTGGCTAGAGAAAGAGATACTTACATGCATAGCGTAAGGAAAGCGACGTTCTGCTTACTGATGATAAATTCGGTTTCCTTGAGAGCTGTAGAAGAAAGACTATCTAAGTGAGCTATTATTTGACTTCCTGAATGTGCTCAATCAGAAGAATTGTCTTTTCTACTTTGTGTAAAATCAGACAGTGCACTTTTATGATTGTAATTGTCAGTGACTGAAACATTGGAAAAAATCAGGCTCGGAAATGAAAGGCAGAAACGCATTGCGTGACCTGGTTACTAGTTACAGCTCCTTGTTAGAGAAAGAGAGGGCAAGGCAAGGAAAGCCATAGAAAGAGAAGGAGATACAGGGAAAGAGAAAAGCCAGATTCTAAAAAGGGACAGAGAGAGAGAGAGGGGGGGGGGAGGAGATAGAGAGAGAGAGAGATAAAAAGAGACGACAGAGAAATAAAGGAAGAAAATATAAACTGCTTCTTCTTCAGCAGCGTTCATTGAAAGATGTAATTGCGTTGAGCCCATTTACTGCATGGCTGTGATATCTGCGATATTTTGGCCAACACATCATCAGACTTCTGCGGACATTTGTTGACTGCTTAGCCTTCCCGGCAAAAGAGAAACAAGAAAGAAAAGAACAAGAGAGACATAAAGGGAGGTAAAACAGGAAAAGGGGGACACAAAGAGAGCGAGTTGGGCACGCAGGCCTGCCTTACATTCGGCTCTTTCAAACATTCATCTTTCACAGTATTTGTACTTATCTTACATCAGTGTCAGGTAGCTAGAAATGTCTGTTGTTGTTTTCTGCAGACGATTCAGTTTTGCTGTGCAAAGATGATAGATTCTGAACTGATTCTGAACACACATGTCGCGTTCTGCACTGGATATGATCGAGAAGAATTAAAACTGTCGGCGGGCTTGTGGTTTGCTGCTGGGCTGAACTTTCTGTGCTTTTTACCTCAACATGTCCGATTTCAGAAAGTTCCTAATTAGTTGTCTTTCACGACCTGCTTGTTAAATGGCAGTTATTCTTTGTCTTACCCTACGCCCCACTCCCAGCCACCCACCGCTACCTGGACCTGACACGGGAAAACACATGAAATGATTCACGCTGTTTCAGATCGCAGGATGTGGAGAGGTTCCGCAGTCTTGGATGTGTGCGAGAAGAATTTAAACTGTCTGCATGCTGGTGGTTTACAGATGGCCTGCGATATCTGTGCTTTTTTGCCTCAAAAACATCCGATTCCTCCAAGTCTTCAAAAATCGCCTTTTACGACACGCTTATTAAAGGGCAGTGAATCTGTTCCCAACTCTTCAGTAACCAGATCACACAATGCGTTTCTGCCCGTAAATGATGACCCTGATATTTCCTACGTTTTAGATCGCAGGTTGTGGAGAGGCTCCTCAGTCCTCCTTCCTCCCCCCCCCCCCCCCCCCCCCAGTCTGGGCAGTCCTCATAATGAGGCTGAAGAACCCCTATATAAGACTCTTTGGGTAATAGTAACATTGCTTTCCCCATTTAGACAGTGTTACACACTAGCTTACTTTAGATTGGTCGACCTTTAGCTTAGCTCACTTCTGATTGGTCGACCTTGAGCCACGTGACCTTCGCACAAGATGAAGGGGGTGTCTTCCCGCCTCTCCCCCCCCCCCACAATGTCGTTGATATCGCGTGATCTATATTTCAGCATGCACGCGCTTTAACACCCTAAAAACATCGACAAACTGGGTCTAACACAAAATCTCTTTAGAGAGTGATGAAACCTCTGTCCCAGGCATTCTTTCTCGGAATAAAAACATAAATGCAAGACATCCCAGAAAGCAAACAACTGAGCTGCACACCCGTAACGTCCACCAAGGTAGACCAGTCCAACAAATGTATCAATAGAACGTGACCTACTTTCTCTGGGAAGACTATCGTAAAAATAACCGACTCTTTGTTATGTCGTTCGTTCCGACCCCCTACTTCCCTTCCTAATTTCAGTATTTTATGATTTTGCATTAGAACAATGCAGAGTCCCTAAGGGCATTCTCTATGGGGAAGACTGGAGGCTGACCTCTACTTATATATAACTATGTGTGCTAGCGTGACATAAATGATACAGGTATTGAGGTTGACTCGTGGGAACTAAATGCTATGGACCGTGCTGTGTTTCCGGAAGGTGCACATTAGGAAGAAAATGCATGAACGAACACATTATTGCAGAAAGGACCAGAGTTAAACGTCTAAAGAGATACACACTAAACACAACGTTGACAGCAATGACTCTGAAATTCTATGCTATAATTGTAGAGGACTTTTCATAACACGGGCGGGTCTTGTTGCTATAGTTAGTCTCAACATCTCTATGGGCTATGAATCCCTTACATACTCATAGCACAGTATAACACTATCGTCTGGAAAGACGGAAAAGTACCACTAAATTATTACTATTGATATCAGAAGAAGGCGGTTATCATACATTGGCCACATTATCATGGAAGTAAAACTGGATATTATGTGACAGCTGGATAGATTTATGGGTGAGAAACAAACTGCTGTGATTTATGAGTGAGAAACAACCGAACCAGCTGCTTCGAGATACCAGCTATGTGATTTTGTGTATCTGTGTAGTTTCATTTGTATGTGCTGATGAAGGCTCAATAGCCGCAACGTTTACGTTTTGTTTGTATTTGTTATATTGTGAATCTTGCTAATATACTTTTCGTTCGGCTTTATATCTTTTCTGGATAGATTTATGGAAAGTGATAAAGAAAAATAGTTTATGCATTTCCTTCCCTATTCTTTGTATGAAACGAATACAACGTATTTTCAATACAAACCATTCAACAAAAAAGGACAAAGCAAAACAAAATACATACATAACCAAACACATACACGTAAACACACCCACACGTGTGTGTGTGGTTTCATATTCTGGTTTCTTTTCTGAAATCGTCCTTCTGACATTTCCGATCTGCTGAAAAATAGAATTGCAAGCAGTGGATTTTACAACCGCAACAACCAATCAGGCAGTAACACGCTGAGAATAAGGAAATCGTTTCCCTAATATTTCCCAAAATGGAAGTTTCACAAGCAAGCCAGGTTTTCCCACAATGTAAAGTTACGGGAAATTGGGAATTTGCGTTTCTGCAGAAAGCTTTTTCTCTTCTCTGAGCCATGCGTTTGGAGATTTGATGGTCGTTGTAGCCGATCCTGGGTGTAATTTCTGTAGAATGGAGGCGCTTAATCCTTCTTTAAACTAGTGGGAAACTCATCAGGGCCGTGGTTAGCAGGTCTGTGGGTTGTATTGACTTTCGCCGGTGTGAGATTTGCCGGCAATTTCCTTTTGTAGCGTCTGTATAGTAAACCAGGGCTATTCAACTGGCGGCCCGCGGGCTAAATCTGGTCTGAGGAGACCTTGCACGTGGCCTGCGAAAAACTGCCAATTTTTTTGTTATAATGATCGTTCTTTATTGGGGTTAGGGTCTCTGCCTGTGGCGATCCGTATTTTCAACGTATTATCTCTCCCCCCCCCCCTTTTTTTCCCCCTCGGGTAAACCTAAGTTGAATGAAAATCTTTATTGTAAACCGACCGCACTTGTTGGTTTTATCCTTTTTAATGGCTGCAGCCATTGATTAAACTGTTAGAACACATGGATCTCGTTCAGGAAATGTGGTGTCGAATCCTCGGTAAAGTCTTCTTCTTCTTCTTCTTCTTCTTCTTCTTCTTCTTCTTCTTCTTCTTCTTCTTCTTCTTCTTCTTCTTCTTCTTCTTCTTCTTCTTTTCTTCTTCTTCTTCTTCTTCTTCTTTCTTCTTCTTCTTCTTCTTCTTCTTCTTCTTCTTCTTCTTCTTCTTCTTCTTCTTCTTCTTCTTCTTCTTCTTCTTCTTCTTCTTCTTCTTCTTCTTCTTCTTCTTCTTCTTCTTCTTCTTCTTCTTCTTCTTCTTCTTCTTCTTCTTCTTCTTCTTCTTCTTCTTCTTCTTCTTTCTTCTTCTTCTTCTTCTCTTCTTCTTCT
Organism: Candidula unifasciata; assembly: GCA_905116865.2. Classification (NCBI taxonomy): domain Eukaryota; kingdom Metazoa; phylum Mollusca; class Gastropoda; order Stylommatophora; family Geomitridae; genus Candidula; species Candidula unifasciata. The sequence goes on along the minus strand of CAJHNH020000200.1, from coordinate 137,383 downwards.
TCTTCTTCTTCTTCTTCTTCTTCTTCTTCTTCTTCTTCTTCTTCTTCTTCTTCTTCTTCTTCTTCTTCTTCTTCTTCTTCTTCTTCTTCTTCTTCTTCTTCTTCTTCTTCTTCTTCTTCTTCTTCTTCTTCTTCTTCTTCTTCTTCTTCTTCTTCTTCTTCTTCCTTCTTCTTCTTCTTCTTCTTCTTCTTCTTCTTTCTTCTTCTTCTTCTTCTTCTTCTTCTTCTTCTCTTCTTCTTCTTCTTCTTCTTCTTTCTTTTCTTCTTCTTCTTTCTTCTTCTTCTTCTTCTTCTTCTTCTTCTTCTTCTTCTTCTTCTTCTTCTCTTCTTCCTTCTTCCTTCTTCCTTCTTCCTTCCTTCTTCCTTCTTCTTCCTTCTTCCTTCTTCCTTCTTCTTCCTTCCTTCCTCCTTCCTTCTCCTTCCTTCCTTCCTTCTTCCTTCCTTCCTTCTTCCTTCCTTCCTTCTTCCTTCCTTCCTTCTTCCTTCCTTCCTTCTTCCTTCCTTCTTTCTTCCTTCCTTCTTTCTTCCTTCCTTCTTCCTTCCTTCTTCCTTCCTTCTTCCTTCCTTCTTCCTTCCTTCTTCCTTCCTTCTTCCTTTCCTTCTTCCTTCCTTCTTCCTTCCTTCTTTTTTCCTTCTTTTTTCCTTCTTCCTTCCTTCTTCCTTTCTTCTTTCTTTCTTCCTTCTTTCTTCCTTCTTTCTTCCTTCTTTCTTTCTTCTTTCTTTCTTCCTTCTTTCTTCCTTCTTTCTTCCTTCTTTCTTTCTTCTTTCTTTCTTCCTTCTTTCTTCCTTCTTTCTTCCTTCTTTCTTCCTTCCTTCTTTCTTCCTTCCTTCTTTCTTCCTTCTTTCTTCCTTCTTCTTTCTTCCTTCTTCTTTCTTCCTTCTTCTTTCTTCCTTCTTCTTTCTTCCTTCTTCTTTCTTCCTTCTTCTTTCTTCCTTCTTCTTTCTTCCTTCTTCTTTCTTCTTTCTTTCTTCTTCCTTCTTTCTTTCTTCCTTCTTCTTTCTTCCTTCTTCTTTCTTCCTTCTTCTTTCTTCCTTCTTCTTTCTTCCTTCTTCTTTCTTCCTTCTTCTTTCTTCCTTCTTCTTTCTTTCCTTCTTCTTTCTTCCTTCTTCTTTCTTCCTTCTTCCTTCTTCTTTCTTCCTTCTTCTTTCTTCCTTCTTCTTTCTTCCTTCTTCTTTCTTCCTTCTTCTTTCTTCCTTCTTCTTTTCTTCCTTCTTCTTTCTTCCTTCTTCTTTCTTCCTTCTTCTTTCTTCCTTCTTCTTTCTTCCTTCTTCTTTCTTCCTACTTCTTTCTTCCTTCTTCTTTCTTCCTTCTTCTTTCTTCCTTCTTCTTTCTTCCTTCTTCTTTCTTCCTTCTTCTTTCTTCCTTCTTCTTTCTTCCTTCTTCTTTCTTCCTTCTTCTTTCTTCCTTCTTCTTTCTTCCTTCTTCTTTCTTCTTCTTCTTTCTTCTTCTTCTTCCTTCTTCCTTCCTTCCTTCTTCCTTCTTCCTTCCTTCCTTCTTCCTTCCTTCTTTCTTCCTTCCTTCTTTCTTCCTTCTTTCTTTCTTCCTTCTTTCTTTCTTCCTTCTTTCTTCCTTCTTTCTTTCTTCTTTCTTTCTTCTTTCTTCTTCTTCTTTCTTCTTCTTCTTTCTTCTTCTTCTTTCTTCTTCTTCTTTCTTCTTCTTTTTTCTTCTTCTTCTTTCTTCTTCTTCTTTCTTCTTCTTCTTCTTCTTCTTTCTTCTTTCTTCTTCTTCTTTCTTCTTCTTCTTTCTTCTTCTTCTTCTTCTTCTTCTTCTTCTTCTTTCTTCTTTCTTCTTTCTTCTTTCTTCTTTCTTCTTTCTTCTTTTTTCTTTCTTCTTCTTTCTTTCTTCTTCTTCTTTCTTCTTCTTCTTTCTTCTTCTTCTTTCTTCTTCTTCTTTCTTCTTCTTCTCCTTCTCCTCCTTCTCCTCCTTCTTCTTCTTCTTCTTCTGCTGCTGCTGCTGCTGCTGCTGCTGCTGCTGCGTTCGTATTAAGGACAGTTAATACGTTGTGTTTCTGTCTGAGGGCAAAAAAAAACTCTCACCAGCACAGTCGTGGCGACAGCATTAGCCATGCGGCCATAAATCCTCAGGCTCGAAGACCCCCTGCCTACATCGCAAAGTGACGTTGTATTGTTTTTCAGAAGCTGCGGTCAAACACATTCAATTTCAGTAACACATTTAGGCATCTTTTACATCGTGCTTGTTACGGGACAGTGGGTTCTTCTGCTTCACGTTCTACTCACCTCATTATCTATCCTTCTGTCTTCTTTTTCTTTTCTTCTGTTTATCTTCTTTCTCTCTCTCTCTCTCTCTCTCTCTCTCTCTCTCTCTCTCTCTCTCTCTCTCTCTCTCTCCTTTGCTTATCTCTTCTTCTTTTTTCTATTTCACACACTCACAAACACACACATCACCTCCCCTTTTATTTTTGCTTTCTTTTTTTTAATTATGTGTGTGTGTCTCTCTCTCTCTCTTTCTCTCTCTCTCTTTCTCTCTCTCTCTTTCTCTCTCTCTTTCTGCCTATCTATCTCTCCTTTTCTCTTCTTCTTATTCTTTCTCTCTTTCACTCTCTCTCTCTCTCTCTCTCTCTCTCTCTGCTTCACGCTCTACTCACCTCATTATCCATCCTTCTATTTTATTCTTTTTCTTCTCTTCTGTTCATCTTATTTCTGTGTCTCTATCTCTCTCTCTTTCTCTCTCTCTCTCCCCACCACCCTCCCCCACCCCTTTGCTTATCCTTCTTTCTCCATTTCACACAAACACATCACCTCCCCCTTTATTTTTGCTTTTCTTTACTCTGTGTATGTGTGTCTCTCTCCCCTCCCTCTCCCTTCTTTCTCTCTCTCTCTCTCTCTCTCTATCTCTCTCTCTTTGTTCATTTTTCTCTCTTCCCCCTGTCGCGTGCCTGATTTAAGGATTTCTCCTTAAGAACCAACAGCACTCTGAAATAATTATGTTGAGTCGTTGGCTCGCATTGGTCTAAGGGATGCCCCGTGGCCAATATACGCTCAACTTTTTTCAGGAGTAGGGCAACTCAAGTTTTGGCACTACAAAATATATAATATTCCTAGGCACACTTGGCTGGACACCCCCACTACTATAAAAAGATAGCTCCCAGGTTATGATAGTCTACTTTCATAACCATGTTAACACATATAACACTTATTATTCACACAAACATCAAAGCTAGACAGTTAGAATGGTGAAATAGGGACACGCAAGTCAGCCATGAAAATGTTTGCATGTAATTAGTACAATATATACATGTAATAATGAATAGATTCTCAAGAATGTTCAGGACTCAATGACACAACCCAGATATTCAAGCAGCCAGATGTAGTCTTGAGGAGTACATGCATTCATCCTAGGAATCTCAAGGTGCTGTGGGAAGAGAGCATGATAATGAATAAGTGATCACTTAGCCTAGTTCGTAGGTCAATGCTCCCCCCAGTCCATGGTGATTCGACTGTAGTTGACTCAGGTACCTATGCCTCGAGTTGATCTGGTACAAGTTGATTACGTCACCATCGAGGACACAGGAACTGCATAGGAACCCAACAAGTCTCTCTCACAGGTCAGGACACAAAAACTGCATCAGAGCCCAACAAAGCTCTTAAAGACTGGTTCTCTGGATTGATGACACATATGTTTGCAATGGTCCACTCGTCCTGAAACTCACAAACAAGCTCTTGCCATTTTGAGGAGGTGGCACAATGGGCAGGACTTTTGGTTATGCTTGGTGCACAGAGGGGTATTGGTTAGTGGTGGTTGGCTGGACTGTGATTCGTCTGCCTGATCTCTAAGGAGGTATCATCCTGTCAGGAAAGAACTCAGAATTAGTAATCACCCTTAATCACACATCAGCTCAACCCACCTCTGCTATCCTTCTCCATTCCTCAGAGTGTAACTCTCAAGAACAGGAGACAATGTCTCCTTTCATTTATCTGTCTGTAACATAGAGCAACAGATAAAAAACAAGGTATATAGTGGAGATAGATAGACACTACCACACATAGATCATCCTCTCTCCACCCTCACATCTGCACTCGCAGACATACAATGTTTACAGTTAGTACCTATATAAATATTCCGTCTCCCCAGCCGTTCACTACACACCCACTGAATCTGTGTCAAACACACCTTTGACTCAGAGCCCAAGCCCTGACTGCCGGTTAAAGATGACCTAAATTCCCTGTTTCAGTTATGCGACACAAAACTTCGTTTGACTGGTCAGAGAATAATTACTGGTAGGGTTTAATATCTTTACAAATGGTGTGGGCTATGTAGAGCACCAACTAATTAGTCTGTACAGGGGAAGATCTAAGGTTCGGATCCTGATCTATGGACATCAAGAACAGTCGAAATCTGTGCGATCACACAGCTGACTCTGCCCACTCTGCAGCAGTGGCCACCTTTAAGAAGACATCATTTATGGTACTCGTAAACTATAATCAACTTACCCAAGCTTAGGAAATCTTCCAAGATAGAAATGGAACTTTGAATGCGCCAATTTCTACATAAACTGTGTACACGTCTTGTCACTTTGAGATCAGGCTAAAGAATGTTTTTTTTTTTTTTTTCAAAATCAAACTAGCGTCTCTAGGAAAGAAGTCCCTTGTATTCCTGCCTAAGGAGTAAACCAGTTTACAGGAATTTCTAAATAAAATACCAGAATTAGCCAACCTACAGTTGCAAGTTTGAAAATGAAGATTTATCTAAGCAACTACAGGGTCTAGAAATTAATATTTTACCAGATAAAGGTATAGATCAATATAAGGAACTATATACCTTTCCGGAAGGGTTCAAGTTTGAAATTTGGCTGAGCGCGAGGGAAATCAAAGTCGCGACTCGTCCATTGTGTAGGGTGGCTGCTCACCTCATGACACCCCCCCCCCCCCCCCTCAATCTTAGCTAATGTCACAACTTCAATTTTCCCCCTCTTTATGACGTTTCTAAATAACGCGATTTGTATACTTTTGCGGGTAATCCCTTCTCATTGTAACTTGTGATCATTTTACCAAGAAAACATCGGAAAATGATACCCAGTTGTATGGATGTAGAACGCAATGCATTAACTAACAGCCGTATAGCGGGGTTTTTTTTTTTTTTTTTTTAATATTAATGTTAATCAGGGATAATATTCATGTACTTTCCCGTGAGCAAAATTTGATTTGATATTTGTAATATGATTCCTAGCCATGCTAAAGTATAGCAAACAAGATTATATGCCAGTTTAATCGAATATGTGATTTCTGGTTGCCCTTATTCACTTGTATTCTCCCAATTCATGTCGATTAAAAGTTTTGGAGGTGAATAAGAGTTCTTTTGGGGAACAATAGGAAGCGTATCGCCTGACTTCAGTTCTAGATTTGAACATCTCGGGAAGCAGAAGGAATGATCTAAAACAAATTTCTACCAGAAAGTTTGTGCCCGTTGTTTGACTTAAGGGGGAAAAGTGCATCGGTTGTATTTCCCAACTGGTAAACTTTGGTATATGTGGGGAAAGTTGTAGGTGAACTAGAAGTAGATGTTAGTAAGTTAGCAAGTAAGAGATCCTTTTCTCGATGTTTTAGTAATTAAAGATCGATTTTCACGCCTTTAGGCGCATCGGTCATATGGGAAGAGCACCCGTATTTTTATAAACCAATCGGCACTAGATGGGTAATGTGGTCAGCATTACGCCGGCTGTCTTTACTTTCCCAGGACATACACTCTGGTACCCATTTTGGGCTGGGTCGACCTGCGACGCCCCATACCATGATACAAATCCACGCAGCCAGCAGTGGGTTTCGATCGCGGGACGTTGGGATTACGTGTCGGACTCGCAACGCCTAAGCCTCGGCCACCGCTCGGGTATATAGTGCTCATTTCAACTTTACTACTCAATAGGTACCCCATAGGTTTCATCAAACGTCATTGCACCCCACCCAACCCAACCTGAACGAAATTACAGTATCCAAACTACGAGTATATATCCAACTTACTTAGCTAGGTGATGACGTCATGCAGCGTCTGCAGGACCGACTGAAAACAGCAGTTGGCCAAACATTCTTTGCGGCTGTTCCAGTAGTGAGGTTTAAGACCACTGCTATCCCAACCCCACCTATTAAACAGCTCGTCGAACGGAGAGACAGCTTGGAAATAGAGTTCTATAAATAAACAGATGAGGGAACCTTTGGGGACGTTAAATATTATAACCTTATCATGTAACAGAAAGTGTATTGATCGGCACTCATGGAAAGATGTAAAAAGTTCGAAGAACACATTAGACAACATAAAAATCGAAAGCTATAGTTACCGTGTTGGGAATAGAACCTGTAACCTTCAGACGGCGTATGCGCCTCGCCATGAATACAAGTGCACTAAGAACATGGTCAACTAGACACCCCTAGAAATAGAGTGACAGGGCACATACCTAAATGGCTACATACACAGTTCAGAGATTCTTCTAGGGTGTCGAGACCAGTCAAGAGGAAACAACCCGCTTCTTCCATAGGACGTCATCTACTTAATTCCGGACACGTATTTGACACAAACAGTGCTTTCCGTGTGGTTTACCACACTCCGAACAGGAGACGGTTGAGAATCGCCGAAGCTTTAACAATCCAAAGCAACAACCCCCTCCTTTGTAAGCAGACGGAATTTATCGTATATTTGAAGTTACCCTGGTAAGTCATGTGACTACAGTGAGCTTCCGGCGGCCATTAAACACACAAAATGTATCGGAAAAAACTATTCGCATTTCAGTTGAAATTATTCAGTTTTGTGCTTTATTTTATGTTGATGTAACTCTGTAGTAATGCACCTGATGAGATACAGCAAAATATGCCTGGCAGTACATTGTGCAATGTATTGTTTGTATCCGCATTATTTAAATATAGTGCAATTTTTTTTTATTTTTTTTTTTTAATAAGCAAATGGAAACTTAATAGGCGATGTAGTCAAAATCATGTCAGCCGCCTTTACTTTCGAGGACTTTTTTAATACTCATTTTAGGTTGGTCTTGTCTTGTCTTGTCTTGTCCACAATTGCCTCACAGCGTAGTGGGAAGTTGCAGTTTTCTATCCTGGGCCAGGTGTGTTGCACGTGTTGTTGTTAGTCCGTATTGCCTCAGGATCTCTGATATATTGTCTATCCATCGTACTCACGGTCTGCCTCTTGCTCTAGGGCAGTAGTGCTGTTCGTTTTAGGTTGGTTTTAACCTAAAAAAATAAGGCCAATTTTAGAGAAGAAAGGAATTTCCCCAAATGCAGATTTTAACTCTTGAATTTGGGCCGACAAGTGAGCGTCTGGGAAGTTTAAGTATGGAGAGGTTAACTGCACAGAGTTTGAACTTTTGTTCCAAACGTATTAGTGTTACTTTTCCTGTGGATTAAAACAAAGTAGACCAAGCGATGGATAGAACTGCATGATTAACGCAGAGGTTTTCTACAGCACTGCCCTGGCTTTGTGTTATTGAGAGGAGGTTCTTGAAATAGTGCGTTTCAAACGCCACACCCTCACAATTTCACAACTGTCTCCAAAATTCCTGAATGGATCAACACGAATTTGTGCATGTGGCCTTACATGTCCCATGCCGATGTGATTTTATAATTTGCAAATGCCCAGCTGCTGCTGTTTTCTTCAAGCGGAGAATCTAATCTTTGTTTGACTACTAATTTAAATTGTACAACCCTTAAAAAAAATAGACTATACAGTATCTGACACGCGCTTGGAGATTGTCTGAAAATAAGTTCAATGTGCAGAGAGGTGTGGTGATTTTTTAATGGCCTATCCGGCATACAATAAAAAAAATTCCGCAACTCACTAAAGTCTAAGCTGTTGTTGGCAATCAAAGGGCTGATAGTCTGGCAGGTTTCGCACTAATTACAGATCGCCGGCCTATGGACCACGCAGATATTGTCAGTGCCCTTAGAGAGAAAGGACGTTCGGACGATTCTGGAAGCAACGTGTCCACATCACTGTTAAAAATGCGACAATATGGAGTAAAGAGTTACACTGCCAAGCATGAGAAGCACACCGGACGCACACGAAGTTGTGTCAATCAGCATAGAACTGGCAATATTGAACGTCCGACGCTGATGAATATGTTGAAGGGGGGAGTCTGAGCACTGTGGGTGTGTCCAGAGTGCTGTGAAGATCATTCAACTCATAACTTATAACTTCCTAAGACACAGAATGACAATATCTCATAAAAAGGCGTGACAGTGGCAACCATAACATGGGATTCCTGTTTTTCTCAATGTACTGCCGGCTAGAGGTCTTAGCTTAACTCGTGCATCGGGGGGGGGGGGGGGGGAGGGGGGGGGGGGGGGGGGGGGGGGGGGGTGGGTTCTTACAATTGACCTGGCGTGGGTATTATGGTATGTCATAAAGATGAGCTAGAAGGGTATATTATAGCAGCTAAAACCGTCCGGTGATGATATTGACTACATAAGCCATTGAATGCCAGCTGGCCTATATAAATATGAGTCTCTCCAAACAACGCCACCAATCGCGACAGTATTTTGGTCTGTCTTCTGTGGTCGCATTAACACCGCAGGAGTCCTTTTCAGGGTTTATGATATCGCGCAATTCTAACAGCCATTTTATTTAATCGCACATAATCTAGTCACAGTTATAGCCTTAAGCAAAGCACCTACCAACCAGCAATGCGTACACGAACCATTTCTCCAATTTTCATTTGGACCAGATGTCACTTGTCATGCACCTAATGACTAGGACACTTCTTCATATGCGACTATTTAGAGATTTGCTATACTACATGTCTTAGGCCAAATAGCGCAGATATCGCAGCCTAGCATTAAGTTAGAACACAGCATATCAAAACCTATTTTAAGGGTGAAGGTAGAAGAAGAAAAAGAAGAAGATGATGATGATGATAATACAGTTGAATTAAAAGAGAAGCAGAAACATTGATCCAACCTAAAAGTACATCCTAAGACATCACATTTTATTATGTGATGTTTAGAAAAGGGGACTGATGGTTAAAAATCCTAGAAAACATAATCAGAAAAGATTCCCTTTCTAGTCTTACCATCAAACAACTTGTAATATAAAAACATAGAAACCTACTTTCATCCTCTGTCTGAACTAGCCATCTTATTACTCAACATTCAGTCAATACAGTTACAGCAGAATAAATCCTAATACATGGGCGTATGATTAATCAGACTAGTTGTAGACACTGTTTCTTTGGTCGACTTGGCCCTTCTTTGCCGTCTTTTCTGCACTTTTGTTGTGTGATTTAGTTGTTGTTCCAGTGTTGTTGTGTGCGCGTTTAAACTTAAATAATCCTGTATGATTGCTTCAATATTTGTTTTGTTTATTTTTTATTTTTAATCCTGGGATTCATCTTAGGTGTGTTGTCACATTTCTGTCTTTTTAAAATTAAATTTTTCTAAAGATTCAGTTGCCGCCCATCCCCACCTCCTTTTTTTCAGCTATCATGTGTTTTCTCGTCTTTCTCGAACTCATTTTCCTTTTCCCGTCTTCTTCCCATCTTCTCTCTCTCTCTCTCTCTCTCTCTCTCTCTCTCTCTCTCTCTCTCTCTCTCTCTCTGTGTGTGTGTGTGTGTGTGTGTGTGTGTGTGTGTGTGTGTGTGTGTGTGTGTGTGTGTGTGTGTGTGTGTGTGTGTGTGTGTGTGTGTGTGTGTGTGTGTTGTGTGTGTGTGTGTGTGTGTGTGTGTGTGTGTGTGTGTGTGTTGTGTTGGTTTTTTTTTTTTTTTTTTTTTTTTTTTTGCCGAACTTGGGCAGTTCTCACTTCCACGCAGTATCCCCTAAAGCAGTTGTATTCAACCGACGGGCTGCGGGCACAATCTGGCCCGCGGATGCCTGGTAATAGCTCTGTCTAAATCAGGGGGTATGCAGACTGTAGGTAGAACGGACCTACAGTGCAAATGTTATTGGCCCGCGAAGCTATGTTTGCGTTCCTTTGCTTTGCTCCACACACACACACACACACACTCACAATTGTCACGTTCAACCAGCATACTCTGAAGGGAGAGCTTTGGGTTATAATTGTGACTAGGTTTTGTGTGCCATATAAAATTGCTTAGCATGCCACCAAGAGCTCTAAAATATACTCCTGCAAGAACTCCTCGTTTAGAGTAAGAAACACAAATCCAAATATCACCCCCCCCCCCCCCCCCCCCCCCCCCCTTCCTTTTCCAATCAAGTGATAACCTAACCTATAATAATCAGATACGTATGTCGCTAAATCTTTGATCCTACGTGTTATGGACAAGCTTAGACATTTGGAGATAAAGTGCGTCGGCAGACTTTGACAATAAAAGATATGCTGACCTTCATTCTTTTTTCTGAGGTCGGCGTGTTTATAGTAGTTCAGAAGAGTGCATCACCGTTCTTGACATCGGTTTGTCTGAGGGCGGGATCGTGGTAGACGGATATAATTAGTACATAGATTGCATGTCAAACACGCATACAGCAACCCATCCACGCTTCATGTGGCACACAATGAAGGCATTCAGAGTTGGTAATCATTGACCAAAAATTAATAACAAAATTTCATAGTCAGGAAAAACCGAAATTGGTTACAGAATATGTCAGATAATCCCACAAAAATTTTTACGAGGAAATCGGGTTTGTTATGTATATTAAGGATTTTATTTTCTCTGTAGCCGGCGACCAGGTTGATAATTCTAAATTTGGCCGTCGACCAGGTTGATAATTCTAAATTTGGCCGTCGACCAGGTTGATAATTCTAAATTTGGCCGTCGACCAGGTTGATAATTCTAAATTTGGCCGTCGAGCAGGTTGATAATTCTAAATTTGGCCGTCGACCAGGTTGATAATTCTAAATTTGGCCGGCGACCAAGTTAATAATTCTAAATTTGGCCGTCGACCAGGTTGATAATTCAAAATTTGGCTCGCAAGCCCCCCCCCCCCCCCCCCTAAAAAAATGGTTGCCCAGCGTGGTCTAAAGTACGTAACACAACGCGACACAAGGAGTTAAAATGGCTGTGGAAAAAATAACAATGCGAAAGGAACAGAAGTCCTGATATATATATATATATATATATATATATATTATATATATATATATATATATATATATATATATATATATATATATATATATATATATATATATATATATATACATATAAGTAATTACAACTGAGCACGTATGTCAGCGCAAATTTAATTACCGTTATTTATTTATTTATTTATTTTTTTAATTCAGAGTCCATGGCTCAGTACTATGGAAATCGCAACCCTTCAACCTTGATTCCATGATAGGTACCTTAAATCTGGGATAAATGTGGTTTTTCTGCCCACCCCCGGGAGTGAACCCGGACCATTAGGAGTTTGTCACCCGCTCACCGTGATGTCAGGTTTAACCAGCTACGCTAGAGAGCCGTGCGAATTACCGTTATATGACACGTACTCTGACCTTACCACCCGTATCTCGATCCCTGACAATTGGGGTCCAGTATTAGGCAGTCCCTGTTGTCCTGTCTGAAATAATAGCGTTCATGTGTGTGTATCGATTTACTAAGCGTGTGACTTCGTGCGGCATCTTGACGGTGGCTAAACGTCACTATATTTCAGCCGTAAAGCGCTTCAGATTATGTTTTGATCACAGAACTCTAAACTAACTCGATATTAGACGTCATTGTCTTGTCTAGGATTATAAGTATAAATCATCATACAACATCAGTTAGTATCAAAATAGTGGTACCGGATTCAGATGGAGAGCACCCCAATCCTAGAAATGTATCCGAGGAAACTTGATTATGAAGTTCACTTCAAGGTCTTATCTTTAGCCAACTGGCATTATAAATACTAGATAAATACTTTTTATCCTCTGAATTATTCACATTATTACCCCGATATTCATTAACTATTTATACAGTCGAATGAGTCGTAACAAACAGCTTCCAGTAGAAGGAGTCGTAACAAACAGCTTACAGTAGAATGAGTCGTAACAAACAGCTTACAGTAGAATGAGTTGTAACAAACAGCTTACAGTAGAATGAGTCGTAGCAAACAGCTTACAGTAGAATGAGTCGTAGCAAACAGCTTACAGTAGAATGAGTTGTAACAAACAGCTTACAGTAGAATGAGTCGTAGCAAACAGCTTACAGTAGAATGAGTTGTAACAAACAGCTTACAGTAGAATGAATCGTAACAAACAGCTTACAGTAGAATGAGTCGTAACAAACAGCTTACAGTAGAATGAGTCGTAGCAAACAGCTCACAGTAGAATGAGTCATAACAAACAGCTTATAGTAGAATGAGTCGTAACAAACAGCTTACAGTAGAATGAGACTAACAAACAGCTTACACTAGAATGGGACGTAACAAACAGCTTACACTAGAATGAGACGTAACAAACAGCTTACACTAGAATGAGACGTAACAAACAGCTTACACTAGAATGAGACGTAACAAACAGCTTACACTAGAATGAGACGTAACAAACAGCTTACACTAGAATGAGACGTAACAAACAGCTTACACTAGAATGAGACGTAACAAACAGCTTACACTAGAATGAGTCGTAATAAACAGCTGACAGTAGAATGAGTCGTAATAAACATACGATTGTTTATCAATCAGACTAGCTATAGACACTGTTTCTTTGTTCTACTTAACCCAGCATTGTCCTCGTTTCTGCAGTCTTTTGATTTCTGCAGCCACCAAGGGTGCTAGAAATTTCTTCCTCGTTTCTCAGAATTGAAAATATTGCTCTTTGATTGCTTCATTGTTAGTTTGTTTGGGTTTTTTTTAGGTCATTTAGTTTCAAAAATGTTTTATAGTAAGATTGTGCTTTTTTTTTTTTTTAATTTCTTAAAAAATAATAATAATACATAGTATATAATAGAACATCTAGTTGCTTTTGTTACGTCTATTGTGTTTTCTTTTCCTTCTTGACCTCATTCTTCCTCTTCTTTTTTTTTCTTCAATATTTCCTCTCCTAGCTCCCCGCGTCATTTTTCTTCTTCTTCTTCTTCTTCTTCTCTTCTTCTTCTTCTTCTTCTTCTTCTTCTTCTTCTTCTTCTTCTTCTTCTTTTCCTCCTTCTTCTTTTTTTCTTTGTGTTCACATGTTGTAAACTCCGATAGAAACTCTTGGTAATCATGGACTTCGGCCTTGATCAATAACTGGAGTTTCAAGTGCACATCTGTTTTATTAAAGATCTGACCTATCTACATGCAGACTTTAGATTCCCCGCCTCTCAGGCAGACTCTGACCCTGAGGGAGATACCACTAATTAGCCCCCCCCCCCCCCCCCCCACACAACATGCCTGTTAGAAAGGGCAATGGGTAGATTCTGTTTTCTCAGAACTGGTGGAGCTCTGGAACCCACAAAGGGAAAGTTTTGACTAAAGAAGAATATTTGTCTTCCTTACATAGACGTATAAGTTCTTCTTCTATTTATTCCCTGCCCGCCACTTTTTTCCAGGCACTCATTGTTACTATATTTGTTTTTGTTCAAGATATTTATATTCTACATCAGCTTATGGGTAATAAGACAAACATCCAATATAAAGCCGTCTGTGATACACTTGTTGCTCTTTTTAAGCAGTGGTGAGAGAAATTCCAACTTAAGTGAACAATTAGTGCAACGAAGTTGGTGGTAAATTGAACAACAATGACACGATCGTTTTCTCTTCCTTCCTTTCTCTCTCTCTCTCTCTCTTTCCCCTCTCTCTCTCTCTCTCTCTCTCTCTCTCTCTCTCTCTCTCTCTCTCTCTCTCTCTCTCTCTCTCTCACATAAGCTTTGATTATGTTTGAAAATGTTTGTATCGTTTGCCTTTTGCGTTAGATTTTTAAACTATATCCCGATAACCTATAATGCTGAAATTGTCCATACACATGCTTTGTGGATGACAATGCAGTGTGGTGACAATATATTAAAATTTTTGCTTCTCAGTGGTCACTTTCGATGTCCAATATTTTATATGGCCGGTAAATAAAATGTATTTATCAAGGGAAACAAACATACTTAAAAAGGTTAGTTGCGTATCCTTTACAGGACGTTGCAGAACCAACTCCAGCAGCCCCTGGCTGTTGTGTGGATTCTTTTGGCAAATTTACGTCCAGTAGTTTGCCATTGTTTTCTGGTCGGTCGGCTTCTTGATACCCCTGTCGGAATCAACGCAAGGCGTATGGTCTGCAGCTGGGATCGAACCCGGCATCCCGGCATTACGAAGCGTTCGCATCGACTTAGCCACAGAGCCAACAATCATACTACAAGGAAAATAATCTCTTCATTCTTAACAAAAATGAGCTATACCTACTTTCTGATCAGAAGTGTGTACAGTTTTTATTTTATTTATTTATTTATTTAATTTAAAGACATACATTATTAGTGTGATCTACTGACCATTCAGTATCAGCTGATTTTTTTCCTGCCCGAACACAGTACGAGCTCCGTTCCTCTATATCTGGACTCTTTCAATACCAAGGGATTCACAATCCTTTTATTACTTCACCTTTTTATTTTTTAATTGAAAGTCGTACCCGTGTGGGATTAAATTTTTTGTTATTTGAAACCCCACTCTGGCTTCTGCCAGGGACCCTGAATATAGCCGGGGCATAAATAAGGCCTAACGGCTGAAAGGGGTTTCTGGGACCTCACCACGGGTGATCCTCATCCGCATGGTGGCACTTTGTGTCACCGGGTGTTTATCGCTTGTGTGATGTCCTGGTGGGGTACAATTACCTACCTACCTACCTACCTTTTTATGGTTACGCATTTCTCTAATCTTTCGGTCCCATTCCTCCCTTACGTCAACGGAATATAGTACTAGATCTGCTCTTTGGAAGCGAGTGAATAGTGTGGAGGCACAGATAGATCATTACGGTCTGAGAGAATGAAGCTGCGAGGAGTTAGCAGGGGATCTGGCAGACGCTCAACACTCAGGTGAAGGGCCAGACGGATATACAATCAGACAGTTACTGGTGCTATCGGGATTGATGGGACTCTTCTCTTGCTGCGCTGAAGATAGGAACAGAGCGTTTATGGGAGTGTCCCGAGTGCTGTGATATCATTTCCTAATTCCATATTCAACATTTGATTAGGTCTTTTTTTTTAATCGACCAATCAGCATTGCCTGAGTGATATGGTCAGCATCACGCCGACCGCCTTTACTTCTCAGACTGTATCTGGTACCCACTCAAGGCTGGGTCGACTTGAGGGCAAAGATCAATCCTGAAAAAAAAATGTCTGGTTCCGTCTGTACTCGAACCCATGACCTTCCGATCATCATATTGAGAGAGTTATTAAGCTACTTTCTCTACAACTCCACAATTATCTGGTGCTTCCCGGCCTAGAGCCCTCTCATCCAGACATCATTCCTGGCTACCCCAAGCACCAACACTTCCACAACTGGCTGTTGGTGTGACGTCCTGGCACCTGGTGTGTGATTGACACTTACCCAATTCTCCAGTAGACTGTATTTCCTCCCTGTAGCTGAAAGACGCCATTTCTGGAAGTGGTGACAGAGTGACGTCTGCTCGTTGAGTCCCAGATTAAGCATCACTCACTGGCTGCTGCCCATTTTCGATCATTGTGGCATTTGGCTTTTGTTTGACGCTTCGGTAAAGATCTCTTTCCTTTTTGATTCAGCGTGCAAAGGGGATATCTTTTGTGTGGAGCAGGGGTGGATGTATGGGAGTGAATAAGGAGGTAAACTGATAACAGTGTGTTCTGTAGGCTCTTTATCATTATTGTCGTCTTCGTTATCATTGTGCCTTGCCAAGCTACAGAGGAGTTTAGGACTCCCCTCAGATCTTGGTTTTTTGTTGCTCTGGATTAGTCTCTCTCTCCTTCTCTCTCTCTCTCTCTCCTTTCTCCTATGAGATCTTGTTCTTTGCTCTTCAAGATTAGTTCTCTCCCCTTCTCCTCTCCACTAAGATCTTGGTCTTTGCTATTCTGGATTAGTTCTCTCTCTCTCTCTCTCTCTCTCTCTCTCTCTCTCTCTCTCTCTCTC
>CAJHNH020000200.1:75000-121112 GCA_905116865.2 Candidula unifasciata | reverse complement strand
GGTTCTGAGTCAGTTTTCTCTCTCTCTCTCTCTCTCTCTTTCTCCTCAGATCTTGATCTTTGTGGTTCTGAGTCAGTTTTCTCTCTCTCTCTCTCTCTATCCTCAGATCTTGATCTTTGTGGTTCTGGGTCAGTTCTCTCTCTCTCTCTCTCTCTCTCTCTCTCTCTCCTCAGATCTTGATCTTTGGGGTTCTGAGTCAGTTCTCTCTCTCTCTCTCTCTCTCTCTCTCTCTCTCTCTCTCTCTCTCTCTCTCTCCTTAGATCTTGATCTTTGTGGTTCTGAGTAAGTTTTCTCTCTCTCTCTCTCTCCTCAGATCTTGATCTTTGTGGTTCTGAGTCAGTTCTCTCTCTCTCTCTCTCTCTCTCTCTCTCTCTCTCTCTCTCTCTCTCCTCAGATCTTGATCTTTGTAGTTGTGAGTCAGTTTTCTCTCTCTCTCTCTCTCTCTCTCTCTCTCTCTCTCTCTCCTCAGATCTTGATCTTTGTGGTTCTGAGTCAGTTCTCTCTCTCTCTCTCTCTCTCTCTCTCTCTCTCTCTCTCTCTCTCTCTCTCTCTCCAGATCTTGATCTTTGTGGTTCTGAGTCAGTTTTCTCTTTCTCTCTCTCTCCTCAGATCTTGACCTTTGTGGTTCTGGATTAGTTATATCGATATCCCATAATTCTATTGTATTACACAGGGGCGCCGGAACTTAGAGACTCGGGCCACTTGACCCCACCCCTGTCCCCGCCCCCTCCCCCATGCCCAAACTCGGTACACTCCCACACGTGCTCCGTCTCCTTTCTCAGTATCCAACAAAGAGGTGACATGCTAATAATACCAATCTCAACTTGAGTAAAAGTCCGCCTATATTTTCCCCTTAAACTACTGGACGTTAACTTGCCTAGAAAACCCACAACGGTCAAACAAAGCAGGAGTTCGTTCTGCGGCTTCCTGTAAAGGATACGTCATTCCTATAAATAAACAGAGGGGGGAACCATTTGAGGCCGTTAAATATTCCATAGTCGTGGATTTCAAGCTGTACGATAGACATGGCCAGTAAGACACCTTTTTTTGGGGGTGCCTAGTTGACCATGTATCTTAGTGCACTTGTATTCATGGCGAGGCGCAGACGCCGTCTGGGGGTGACAGGTTCAATTCCCGGCACGGTAACAATAGCTTTCGATTGTTATGTTGTCTAGTGAGTTCTTCTATCTTTCTACTTCTTTCAATGAGTGCCGTTCACAATACTTTCTGTTACTTGATTAATTTGTAAAGGATACGCAACTAACGTTTGACAAATGTTTTCCCCTTAGTATTGAATATCTTCCAGATGGTCTCCTCACTTCCTATTGAAATAGTTTGTCAGTGTATGGATGCTCGATCTGGACTGTTGCACTGTCCACTTGATCGCACACGGCCTTCGCCACGTTCGCTGTGTAATTTCTCCGTTACTAGGTCTCTCAAAGTTGTATGTTGACTGCTCTACCTCAAGTGTTTATGTTTACTGCATGTTAATTAAATTACATGTCTTCTACTTTTCTTATTTTTATTCTCTTTCTCCTCTTGCTCCTTGCTTCCTCCTTCCTCCTTTTCATTCTTCTTCTTCTTCTTCTTCTTCTTCTTCTTCTTCTTCTTTTTCTTCTTCTTCTTCTTCTTCTTCTTCTTCTTCTTCTTCTTCTTCTTCTTCTTCTTCTTCTTCTTCTTCTTTTTCTTCTTTCTTCTTCTTCTTCTTCTTCTTCTTCTTCTTCTTCTTCTTCTTCTTCTTCTTCTTCTTCTTCTTCTTCTTCTTCTTCTTCTTCTTCTTCTTCTTCTTCTTCTTCTTCTTCTTCTTTTTGTGTGTGTGTTCGCTTTCTGATGTACAGCGACAGACATGTTTTTATGATAAAATTTAATGTTTATAGTAGTTCCCCTTTAGTTCTATACAACTTTGATTGCAGTGTTGACTAATTTTGCCAGTATTCCCTAATGGGTCCTAATGGTGCAGTGATGCGCAGTGCTAGACTCTTTCATGTCCATTAGCCTCTCTTGCTGAAGCTTACCTCATCTTCACGTGGTGGACTCTGTCATTTCCAGCAACGCAGTTGAATGTAGGGGTCTCGACCCCATCTGGAAACTGGGTGTGACAATAAACGAGTTAAAGGCGAAGGGATGAGCCCACTTTCCCTCTCAAGAGATCCTGAAGTCAGAAATACTGGTCCAGAAAGTGGAATAAAACCAAAAGTACTATGCAGCCACACAAACACACATGTGTGTGTGTGTGTGTGTGTGTGTGTGTGTGTGTGTGTGTGTGTGTGCGTATGTGTGATTACACTTGAGTCTGGGTATAATAAAAGTCCCTCTCTAGAGAGTCGATAAAGCGAGCCTTGTGGAAAATATTTGATATAAATAACAAATCTAACAATTTTTTTTTCGTTTGAGTGCTAGCTTTTATTTTTAGTTTTTCTAATATAGTGAATTACAGTGTTTTAATTTTTTATGTTTCAGGTTTATGAACGAATGAATGTATGTGATGCACTCACTTCCAGGATGTTTAAAGATGGAGAAAAGATTATATCTCAGGTAGGCATGTGTGTACTGTGTTCAGTAGCTGTTCCAACAATTGAAGCACAGACTTGGGTCTAATGTAATCTCTTTCGGGACCAAGCAGTTCATCATACTTTATCATTCTAAAGTTCATCATTCGTTTGTTGATCATTCTAAAGTTCATCATACGTTTGTTGATCATTCTGAAGTTCATCATACGTTTGTTGATCATTCTAAAGTTCATCATACGTTTGTTGATCATTCTAAAGTTCATCATACGTTTGTTGATCATTCTAAAGTTCATCATACGTTTGTTGATCATTCCAAAGTTCATCATACGTTTGTTAATCATTCCAAAGTTCATCATACGTTTGTTAAAGTTCATCACCATTATTGCCAGCATCACCATCATCAGTATCATCAACCACCAAAAAAGAAAACATCATCACCATTATCATTATCGTCACCATTATCAACATCGTCACCATTATCATCATCGTCACCATTATCAACATCGTCATCATTATCATCATCGTCACCATTATCATCATCATCACCATTATCATCATCATCACCATTATCATCATCATCACCATTATCATCATCATCACCATTATCATCATCATCACCATTATCATCATAGTCACCATTATCATCATCGTCACCAATATCATCATTGTCACCGTTATCATCATGACCATTATCATCACTATTATCATCACCTTTACTTTTTACTGTAACTTCTTCTGGTCTACATTGTGTTGAACGTTTTCTAGATTTACTTAGTTACTGATTATAAGATAAACTGCCTGAAATAGAAGGATTAAATAGCAACTGTTTAGCACTCAAAGAGTTACCTCAAATTACGGCGTATAAGTCCAGTTTTAAAGCTTAACGCATAGTTCGACTCATATGGTGGGTATAAAATGTGTTAGATGGATATTTACTTACTCAGTATTTTGAGCTACAAATCTTGAGGTGGCTTATGTGCCAGGTCGAAACGTACGTCGTAGCGTGCGGTAAATTCGAGTTTCAAGTCTAAAACATCTTTCCAAATCTAAAGGTCGACTTATATGGTGGGTATAACATGTGTTTGATTGGCATAGGACTCACTCAGTATTCTGAGCTAACAATCGTGAGACTTCTTGTTTGCCAGAACGAAACATACCCCACAATTTACGGTAACTGCAATATTAAAAGCAAGCCTTTTCGTATGAGAATTTAAAGAAGATCGTTGCAATCCATGTATGTGACAGCTAATGATAGATTTGGTTTAATAGTAGACGTGGCTTTACCTTGGAGGAAAAGACCATCGATTAAAAACATAGCGTTGGTTTTCCATGGTAACGTAGGTATCTGTAATGATGAGGTGGCGTTAAATTTCTTCAGATCGAAGCGCCGTGTCAACAGCAGTGATATTGGATTGCACTGTTTCTGCTGTGATATTTGTATGCACTTCAACTGGTGTGATATCTCATTTCTCTACAGAATACACGTGAATAATTGGGTATCGTTTGGTTGTATTTGTAACAGCGATTTTTAACCTTTTTCTGGTGGCGCACCCCCTCCCCAACCCGGTAATTTTTTTTTCACAAGGACCACCCCACCACCTCTGCCCCCCCCCCCCCACACACACACACACACACACAGAGACACCCGTTTCCCCCAACTTGAAAAAATATTCTTCTCCTTCTGCCTTTCTATCCCCCAATGGAGCATAGGCCCTCAACCAACTCAAGCCAAACCGTTCTATCCTTTGCCGTTGCATGGAGCTCTCCCCATGTCCTCCCGATCGTTCTAACCTCATTCTCCAGCTCCCTTATCCATGTGTTTTTTGGCCTTCCTTTATTCCTATGCCCCTGTGGGTTCCAATGCAAAGACATTCTAGTTATGCTGTTCTCCTGTTTTCCCAGTGTGTGCCCTATCCAACGCCAGCGTCTTTTCCTCACCTCTTGATCCACTGGGGCCTGTTTAGTTCTTTCCCAAAGTTCTACATTAGTTATTCTATCATACCATTTTATTCCCTCTATTCTGCGCAGGCACCAGTTAATGAATGTCTGTAATTTATTTGTAATTGCCTTGGTTGTTCTCCATGTTTCCGCCCCATACAATAGTACTGATTTGACATTAGAATTAAAAATTTTTAGTTTAGTATTTCTTTTAATTTCTTTTGACCTCCACAGATTCCCTAGTGCTATGAAAGCCCCTCTTGCCTTTTGTATTCTTATTTTAATATCTCTATCAGTTCCTCCATCTTTATCTACATTACTGCCTAAATAGGTGTACGACTCCACGTCTTGGAGTGGGGTGCCATTAAGAGAAACCACATTACTGTTTGCCTGATTTATTCTCATTATCTTTGTCTTTCCTTTATGGATTTTCAGACCAAGTTGCTGTTATCTCGCATTAAGTATATTTAATTTATCTTGTATCTGATTCCGTGAATGGGACAGAAGAGCAATATCATCAGCGAAGTCCAGATCATCAAGCTGTTTTGTAAGGGTCCACTGAATTCCATTCTTGGGGTTAGCAGTTACTGTTTTCATAGTCCAGTCTATAGCCAGTAAAAATAAGAGAGGCGACAAAAGACATCCCTGTCGCACACCTGTTTTTATTTCAAATGCATCTGTTAGCGTTCCCTCATGAAGAACTCGACATTTCATGTCTTTATATGTTGCCTTTACTAAGTTGATAATTTTCTGTGGGATTCCATAGTGCCCCATCAATTTCCAGAGAGATACCCTATCAATGCTGTCAGATGCTTTTTCATAGTCTATAAATCCAATGTAAAGTGGTGAGTTCAGTTCAATGCTTTGCTCTATTATAATACTTAATGTGGCTATCTGATCAGTACAGGATCTGTTTGACCGAAAACCTGCCTGCTCATCTCTTTGCATTTTATCAATAGCATCTTTTTAACTTTCCAAAATAATTCTACTTAAAATTTTTTTCAGGAACTGACAGCAACATAATTCCTCTATAGTTTTCATACTCCTGTAGATCACCTTTTTTGGGCAGTTTCACAAGATATCCTTCTCTCAAGTCTGCTTGTATTTCTTCGGTCTCCCAGACTTTACTGAATAATCTATGTACCAATTCTGTTGATGTGTTTGTGTTGGTCCTGATGGCTTCAGCTGGGATACCACCT
Organism: Candidula unifasciata; assembly: GCA_905116865.2. NCBI lineage: Eukaryota > Metazoa > Mollusca > Gastropoda > Stylommatophora > Geomitridae > Candidula > Candidula unifasciata. Next base: position 115,465 of record CAJHNH020000200.1, on the reverse strand, counting down.
GGGCCTGTCGCCTTTCCTTCCTTGAGAAGATTTATAGCTTTTCTAATTTCCTCTTTGGATGGTATCTCACAGTTGATATCCAGTTCCATTTCTAAAGGCTGGATATCTGGGGGAACCTCTGGGCCTGGTCTATTTAGAAGCATTTCAAAATATTCAACCCATCTGTCCATTTGATCTATTTTTGATTGATCAAGTTGGCTGACTATATTTACCTACTAATTTTCTTGTGTTACTGTAAAGTTCTCTGAGGTTTCTCTTTTGCTGCTGCTGTCTCCGCTTCTTGTGTTAGATCATTTAGATATTTCACTTTATCTGCCCTTATATGCCTCCTAACTTCCTTGTTGGCTTCTGTGTATTTCTCCTGAGCTCTAGCTTTAGCAGCTCTAGTTTTGCTATTGTTTAATTCTGCCTTTTTATTTTTCCTATCTTCAATCAGTTTAATGGTTTCTGGTGTTATCCATGCTTTATGTTTCCTTTCTTTCTTGCCAAGAACTTCTACGCAAGATTCATTCCAGATTCCTTTGATCTGATCCCAGCAGACTTCTGCGTTGACATCTTCAGTCAACTGCTGCAACACCTGGTACTTATTAGAGACCGTAACTGAGAACTGTTCGTTGATTTCTTTATCTCTGAGAAAGCCTACATTATATTGGTTTCTATGATTATAAGATGTTATATATCTTTTTAGTTTCAACTTGATTTTACTTACCATCAGGAAATGGTCAGTAAATACATCGGCACATCTGAAAGCCCTAACATCGTAAAGGGATGATCTAAACTTTTTGTTAATACATATGTGGTCAATTTGATTAGTTGTCTTATGGTCTCGTGATTCCCATGTTGCCTTGTGTATTCTTTTATGGGGAAAAATAATTCCACCAATAACATACTGGTTACCTGCACAAAATGATCATGTCTCCCCATAATTTCTTCATAACCTGTATTGTCTGATCCTATCTTAGCATTCAAGTCACCCATCACAATTTTTAAGTTGCCCTTTCTTTCATTATTTATAATATTTTGAAGCTGCATGTAAAATTCTTCCTTAACAGATGCATCTTTATCATTTGTTGGTGCATAACACTGTATTACAGACATGTTCACCTTCTGTTTCACTGTTCTAAAAGATGCTCTCATTATTCTGGGACTCACAGCTTCCCATTCTATTAGGGCCCTGTCTGCTTCTTTTGATAGCATCAGGGCCACTCCTTCACTGTGCGGCAAATTTTCCTCTGTGTGTCCTGAGAACAAAATAGTTTCTCCTGAATTAAGAATACTTTTCTCTGTCCCAGTCCATCTAGTTTCACATAACCCTAAAATACTAATTCTATAATGTTTCATTTCCTTTGCTACTTCCATTGTTCTCCCTAAATCATAGAGAGTTCTAACATTCCAGGTGCCAATTCTGGAGGTTTTCCTAGCTGAGAGGAGGTAAGTCAACGATCCGGACTCCTTACGGCTTTCTCCACACCGTGTCATACTTCTTCTATTTTAAGAGCCTCCCCTCATCTTGGTTGGCTGGATTTTATTTGCTTCTCTTTTTGACTTGTCCATGGTTGGTTGGTTTTTGTGGCTATGGATTTTACAGGATGAGGTAGCCAAACTCAAGCCAAACCATACCCTTAGTCGCCTCTTACGACATGCCTGGTAGGGTGCAGTGTCACTATTCTTTGCTTCCCGTGAGGGCCCCGGTGACACACGGGCGTGAAAAAATATTGTTGATTAAAAACAGAACACAACGAAAAACCCAAGCACTATTAACAAGAACTTGGAGAAAAACATACCCATACAAATAACAGTGTAAGATAACAACAGGCCTCTGGCTTATTTGTTTTATTAATAGTTTTCAAAAAAGATATTGTTTATAGCTGAACTTTTTAAAAAAGTTAGTATAAAAGATTATTACAAGTACGAATGAACTCGGTTTCAAATATTGCTTGGCGCTCCTTGAAACCTCATTGCAACCCCTGGACAAAAGGCAGGGGGAGCTCCCAGGTTAAGAACCACTGACATAGACAAGAGTAAACGTAGAAACAAGAGACCGATCGTACGGCTTGTGCTGTCCTAGCGTGGGCGTCATCTTCCTCTAGGGCGGAAGGGCTGGGACGATCGAGAGAGAAGTTACGGGTATAATTGAATGGTGTTAGAACTATTCCGGGGAGGGGAGTGGTTGAAGCCTGCGAATTCAAATAGTTGGTCACAGGAATTGGTCTCATAAATAGAGCATAGCGTTCAGAAATTTATCACAGTGCAAGCTTCATCCTTTTCATTAACTTTTATGTAGAAAAGCTTCATCATTTTCGTTAACTTTTATGTAGAAAGGCTTCATCCTTTTCATTAACTTTAATGTAGAAAATCTTCATCATTTTCATTAACTTTTATGTAGAGAGGCTTCATCATTTTCGTTAACTTTTATGTAGAAAGGCTTCATTTTGTTCGTTAACTTTTATGTAGAGAGGCTTCATCCTTTTCATTAACTTTTATGTAGAAAGGCTTCATTTTGTTCGTTAACTTTTATGTAGAAAGGCTTCATCCTTTTCATTAACTTTTGTGTAGAAAGGCTTCATTTTGTTCGTTAACTTTTATGTAGAAAGGCTTCATCCTTTTCATTAAATTTAATGTAGAACAGCTTCATCCTTTTCATTAACTTTTATGTAGAAAGGCTTCATCATTTTCATTACTTTTTATGTAGAAAGGCTTCATCCTTTTCATTAACTTTTATGTAGAAAGGCTTCATTTTGTTTGTTAACTTTTATTTAGAGAGGCTTCATCCTTTTTATTAACTTTTATGTAGAAAGGCTTCATTTTGTTCGTTAACTTTTATGTAGAAAGGCTTCATCCTTTTCATTAACTTTTATGTAGAAAGGCTTCATTTTGTTCGTTAACTTTTATGTAGAAAGGCTTCATCCTTTTCGTTAACTTTTATGTAGAAAGGCTTCATTCTTTTCGTTAACTTTTATGTAGAAAGGCTTCATCCTTTTCGTTAACTTTTATGTAGAAAGGTTTCATCCTTTTCGTTAACTCTTATGTAGAAAGGCTCAGCGACCCCCTTGACCATGTGTAGAGGAGAAAAGCTAGAAAAGAATACTAGAGAAAATCAGAAGCTGTTCGATAAGACCCTTTAGAACTTAAGCAAGGAGAAAGAGTGTCCGCTGAAATTAAAAAAGTAAAAGATAAATAAGGGGCTCTGCTTACTAATACAACTGATGTTATGAGCAGGTGGAAAGAATACTTCTCAGGGCTCATCGGGGTTGAAAAAAGTCATATCCAAGCAATAACGAATCTCACGACAGAGAGGGAAACCAATGATGGGGATGAGAACATAAGGATGGAGGAATTGGAGGCAGCTGTTGAGAAAATAAAGATGGGAAAAGCAGCTGGACATGATGATATAACACCAGAGATGGTCAGATATAAGGTAGGCGCAGGGAACTTTGAAACCCAGGACTTACCGACTCGAGTGGATCAGTCACATTTATGATGTGTTTGGGCATGTATGCAGAATGGCCGAGAATCGTTCACCACGGCAGGCACTGGAGGCCAAGAACCAGGGAACCAGACCACCAGGATGACCCAAGGTTCGTTTGGAAGACAAAACCCGACAGTCCCAGATTGACAGAGGACTCGAATGGAACTAAGCCGACAATAAAACTGCCGATAGAGAAGGCCGGCGATCTCCCTGACAAACCTCTACACCCAGTATTGTCCATCAAGATGATGATGACCACTCTTTTTCATCAAGTATGAGTACGAAGATGACTGATGAGGCCGATGTGGGCCCTAAAAGTTCTTGGACAGTGAGGACAGGGAATGAGCGTTGTGCTAGGGAAGGGATCTCGTGCAGTCGCCTTTCTGTCCATCCTTTTCTTAATAAGTCTTACTGTTCTGTTTGCTTCACATGTAGCCGCGCCATTGTATAGAGCTGCACGCCACGCATTTCGGTCTCGAGAGGCGGCCACCCAATTGGTGTCATTCATCCCAATAGCTTTGAGTGAAGACTTCAAGGTGTCCTTAAAGCGTTTCTTTTGCCCGCCTTGGGAACGTTTCCCATTTTGCAGCTCACCATAGAAGATTTTTTTTTTTTTTTTGGGGGGGGGGGGGGAGCCTGTGATCTGGCATGCGTGCCACATGACCAGCTCATCGAATTAAATACAAACTAGAAGAGAAACGACTACCTAAGTAATATGGTGAGTGCGGAATCCCCCCCCCCCCCCTTTTTTTTTTTTCAAACCCCTCGCCTAATGTTTTCTCTGCGTCAGAGCGCCTGCTGTAAGTTCAAGCCGGTGCACTAATGATGCAGCCATAGAGTGGAACTAGCATGACCGCCTGGCTGATCCAGATAATCGCGTTATTATCATTCGTTCGTATGGTTTAACTTTCTTTTAAGCGCCCAACAACCTGGCACGGACATACAACTTGGCACGGACATACAATCTGGCACTGACAGACAGGTCTCTGTTGGTCCTCTGTTTACCTGTGACAAAGGCTTTCCGTTTACTTTCGTGGAATTGAACCGACAACAATGGTGATGCGACGGCAGCCAGACCAGACGGGAAATTAATTCGAAATAGAACCTTCGCAATGTAATCATTATTCTGCTAGGGGAAAGTGGACATTTTAAAACCAACAGTCTCTAGAGACTTCATGGTTGCACCGGTCATGTGTTATGCGCACTGCCTGTGCGGTGTAGGTAATAGGGGCGAAGACACAAAGAAAACCCCTCCAAGGAGCATAGTCCTAGTTTAAAAGCTTAATAATGATGATAATAATATTGAAAACAGTACTTTGCTGAATGATATATGAGTTTAATAATATATTTGAAAGAATATGAAATGCGCAAACACTTTGAAAAAGAATTTGTATGTATGGGTAAAAGGGGAGCCTAGCAGGATTAGCAGGGTGCTCGTAATATAAGCCCTACACTCAAAAATACAGCCTAGTTATGATCGTCAGCCGGACGGACCGATTTCGTCCGTCCGTTAAAACACCTGTCGGACGAATCGAATAATAAAGTAATAGAGGTAAAAAAAATATACATAAATAACATTATTGGCTGTAATGCTTTAAATAAATGATTATGCCTATTATAATTAGGTATTTGTAAGTACGAGAGCCTCTCTGGTCCTGTGGCTAGACCCAGCCTGGGGTTGCAGAGGTCATGGGTTTAAATCCGAATGGAGCCACATGCACACACAACTTTGATTCCCAGGTCGACCCAGCTTTAAGTAGGTAGCAGTTAAAGTCATGGGAAGTGAAGACGGTCAGTGTGATGTTGCCTACATCACCCACCGATTGCTGATTGGCCTATAAAAAATAGGTCTAGCCCTGTATGCGCAACACGCCTCAAGGCACGGACAATGTTCCCTTCTGCAAATACCCAAGTATACGCCCCTGAACGAGATTTGAAAACTCAAATGACAGGTTTTTGTATCTGAATATGTGTAGCTCTGTTGTACCTGAATAAAGGTACGCTGTTGCGTTGAGGGACTGGGGGTGGGGGGGGGGGAATGCAGCATGTACAGGGAAGCCCATTATGATACCAATGCAAATCAGCGCGAAATATGTAGATCTGAGCAGGCATCGGAATGATCTTTGTGCAGTAATATCGATTTTGATACATTAACATCATGAGAAAATATAAAAACCAAAGGACCCCCCCCCCCCCCATTATTACCTCCACACCCCCCCCCCATTATTACCTCCCCACTCCCCCTCCCCCCCAACCCCCAATAGAATCAGAAAGCTTCACATTATCGCAGACACAAACAAGTGAACGTTGCAGCCACACAGGCTTCAACAGCACATTGCACCAATTTGCAGTACCATAAATACGAATAAATATACACTTAAACAATCACTTAACTTAAGCATTTCTGGGAGAAATCACATATCTGTCTAGCCAGTTGAATCTCTGACACGTGTATGATCCCTAAAAATAAATATTCTTTAGAAAAAGCCATCGACGGCAAGGGCTGTAGATCTATGGCTTTGAGTTTGGAATCAAGTGGTAATAGTCTGAAGCCGTAAATGAATAAAGAATAGGCTGAATAATAGACAAAGATGAGTAAAGATAAGTAGGAGATATGGAGGAGATGGAGAGGAGGAGAACAAAGATGGAGGAGACGGCAAATAGGACTAAGTGATAGACAGAGGGTCCAGAGAGCTCGAGGCGGGCCAACTAAACAGTAAAGAGAAAAACAGACGGCTAGCAAAAGTCGAGAGCTATAAAGACAAATTTAAAAGAATGAAAAGTATTAAAACAGTAATAAGAAAAAAATACAGTGGAAAAACTAACAGCCGATGGATATCCCACATCTTAAGAATCACGACAAGGCAATGGCTAGAATCTTCCCTGGTGACTCGAAGGTATAGAATTCGAATCTGAATCGGGTCACAATTTCTTTGTAAATTGATCGTGGTTACCTTGTTGGCCTAATCTAAAATGTATAGCAGCTAATATAAAATGGAGAAATGTCATTTGGATAATGTCATATGGAATGTTAATTTATATGGGATATTAATGTCATGTGGAGTGTGGGTGTGATATGAACTAGGAATATCATATGGAGTATGGATGTCTTGTGGAGTATGAATGGCATATGAACTATGGATGTGAAACGAAATGTGGATGTCATATGGAGCATTGGTGTTGTATGGAGAATTGATGTCATATGAAATGTGAATGTCATTTCAACTATGAATGTCAAGTGTGCAATATGGATCTCATACGGAGTATGGGTCAAGCTGTCTGAACATCATTTTGGGACCCTGGGCAACCCTACGACAACCATTCACAGGCATGACATTTTTATTTACGTCAAGTGGCTCGACACACACAGATAAGCATGAGCGCCTATGCTCGCCCGGGCGCCGAGCAAACTACCAGCGGACTCATGCGGTAAGACAGTACGAGTATGGGAGGCAAATAAACTATAGATGTCGTGTGGCGTGTAGATGTCGTGTGGCGTGTGGATGTCTTATAGATGCACCAAGTTTGAAGTTTCAACAACTGATCAACATCATGGCACACGGGTAGTAACCCATTAAGTGCTCCATTTTTCTTCTAACTCAAGTCTGAGTCAGAAGAAGCTCAGGACAGTGCATAGGCTCTGTAGCACTAGCAAGAATTCTGAAATACTTTGTGTAGATTTTTAACTAAATTTTGCCCGGGCTGCGCCGTTAGGCTCGATTTCCAACTGCCCAGGCATTTTTTTTACGTACGCATTAATGCACACGGGCGTCTGATCTCACTACCCAGAGACCAGGGGGAATTACTAAAAGTCCAAGTCCACGGGAAAAAATCCCAGCCCCCACCGAGGACTGAACCCGAAACCTCTAACACTCGAGGCGGTCACCTTGCCTCGAGACCAGTTAGCCCCCTTACGGATGCACCAATGATGGCTAAAGGGTGTCATTAACATTACAGTTTTGTACTCCCACACTACCCACTCAGTCTTGGATGAGATCTGTCTTTGGCATGTTATCCCTTCTGCAGGCTTTTAATCAGATCAGCCAAGATCTTAATCTGCTATAATTCTCGATGAAATGCCGTATTCTTGGCCCGATGAAAAAGGGGAGGGCATTTATTGATTAACTGAGATGAAGGCAGAACTTCTGAGTAAAAATTAGCCGGTACCGGAAACTCCAATTTCTCATTTCCATTTAGAATTAGTGGAGAATCCTCGCCAAGATCTACAGTTTCCTGTAACGTGTTACCTGGATCTTCTGGATCAGTGAATATTGTTTTTGTCCCGGAAACAGCAACGTTATCAGCGGTTTAGATTAGAACGCATTTTTATGTGAGAGTGACATTACAGAGTTAGTAAACGTTTGAATGCTGTATTAGTACAGTCAACCTCAGTCAACAACTGAGTTGACCTGAAAGGCTCGTAGAACCCCCTCGACATCCCCGCCCTGCAATCTCTTTTGAAGTTTTGGTTCTCTGAGTTGTTGAGGCGTTGAACCTTCAAGTGGCAGTCACAGGTAGGAGTTAAGGAGGAAGAAGACGACAAAGGCAAAGGAGAACGCGTAGAGAAGACGAAGAAGAAAAGGAGGAGGAGAAGAAGATGATGATGTAGATGATGATGATGATAAAGCGAAGAAGAAGAAGATGATGATGATAAAGATGATGATGAGGATGAAGCGGAGAAGAAGAAGAATGAGATGAGAGCAAGAAGCAGTAGCATCAGTAACATTCTGACTAGGAAGAGCTATAATAAAGTAGTTAGAAAACGACAATTACAGGTAACTATAATGGAAGTTTTGATTTGCAGAACCTGCTACTACTGATAAGCATGCATCACTGTACTAGACCTTCATTCAGAGATAAATATCTATAAGTCTGACAACTTTACTGATTTAAAAAAAAAAACATTTAAAAGGAAAGAAAAAAAAAACAGAAACCAACTCCTCTTTGTGACATAGTAGAAATGAGGCCGCCATATTTAAACTGCATTATGATTTCACCGTGTGCGTCTGCACCAAGATGCCACGTGCTAAACACTCTTGACATCCTTAACAACCGTATTTACAGATTACAAGATAGAGGCACGGTTACTGTAACTTCTGTCATATTTTTAAGGTTTTGATTTGAAGGCCCTCAGTAACTCTGTGTTGATGTCTTTGTACAAGAATTCAGCCTTTGGTGTTAAAATTGCTTTGAAATCGATAAATTAGGTTAGTTGCGTATCCTTTACAGGACGTTGCAGAACCAACCCCAGCAGCCTCTGGCTGTTTTGTGTTTTTTTTAAAGCCAAATTTACGTCCAGTTGGACAGTAAGCTTTCTTGATACCACCGTCGAAACCAACGCAATGCTCATGGTCCGCAGCTGGGATCGAACCCGGCATCCCGGCATTACGAAGCGTTCTCATCGACTTAGTCACAGAGCCGACAAATCGATAAATACGATTTAAAAAAAAAAAAAATTAGCCAAGAAAAAAAGAAAAAAAAAAAAAAGAGAGAATTGTGAACGGAGATGAGATCCTTCCAAAAATCATTCTTTAAATAACATTCAAAGATCAGGTCTCAACTGTCATTTGGGGGGAAATATCGCCTGACAATGTTCATGAGCACGCGCTTGCGCGTGTGTGTCATGAAGACATTTGCAACATCATGTGACACCCAGCAATAGCTACAGGCGTCAGGGTCGACTGGGTTGTCCATCATTTCACTTATCCACCACAGGGATGCCGAAACAAAGAAAACATGGGACGGGGTAGCCGGCTTTTTTTGTACGGGGGGGGGGAGGGGGCTCAAATGGTGTAGCGTTTTGAAGTAATATTAATGATGATGGTGAGATGATGATTTGCTTCATAGCAAGGAAATAGAATGCTGTGTCTGAAATAATGTGAAGTATATAAACAAATACATGAAGAGGGAACTTGTTTATATAGTCAGGGGACCGATTAAGCCCTTATAAAATTTCGGGAAGCGACTTCGGGACCCTTAATATACTTCTGCGGAATCGCAAGGGGTTAAGCCTATCTCCCCCCCCCCCCTTTTCCTAAACCTCCTTCTCCTCCTCCCTTTCCGATGCGCTTGTAAAGGGGTGAAAAGGGATCTTTACTTTTTTTAATCGTTCACTTTATAAAATCACTATTTTGAGCTTTGGGAGAGAACTAGGTAAGTTTCAGTGAACCAAGAAGTGAAGAAACGACACTGGCTTTAGATAAGACCTACGTTGAGAAAACCGGAGAACGAGAAAGAAGGATCCGTACATCTATCAAAGCCAACTAACTTTTATGGTCGCACAGACTGTCCTCATAAATAAGGTCTCCAGTTTTCTGACCCCAGTCACAAAAACTGCAAACATTTCAACAATCGTTTAGCTGACCTCCAACAAAGCTTCCAGTCTGGAACATATTAAATGAGTTGTTTATTTGGCGCCATGAATTGTTTCAATATAACTAGAATATCTTTGCACTGGAACCCACAGGGGCATTGGAATAAAGAAAGATAAAAATAAAACTCACGGATAAGGGAGCTTGACAGTAAAGTTAAAAAGACGGAGAGGACATAAGGAGAGCTCCAGGCAATAGCAAAGAATAGATCGGCTTAGTGTGATTTGGTTGAGGCCCTGTGCTCCATTGGGGAATAGATATGCAGAAGAAGAAGCTCCGTAACTAGTCCGTGTAATTTGTTGCAATTTGTCATGCAACCAGTTAATAATCATGTCCATGTAAGAAAAAAAATGTTAATAAACAACTAGCTATTTATCCACATCTCCAACTGACTATTTATTTATCTATGCATCCAACCAGCCATCTGTCCATCCAACCAACCATCTATCCATCCAACCAACCAACCAACCATCTATCCATCCAACCAACCATCTATCCAACCAACCATCTATCCATCCAACCAATCATCTATCCAACCAACCATCTATCCATCCAACCAACCATCTATCCTTCCAACCAACCATCTATCCATCCAACCAAATATCTATCCTTCCAACCAACCATCTATCCATCCAACCAACCATCTATCCATCCAACCAATCATCTATCCAACCAACCATCTATCCATCCAACCAACCATCTATCCTTCCAACCAACCATCTATCCATCTAACCAACCATCTGTCCATCCAACCAACCATCTATCCCTCCAACGAACCATCTATCCATCCAACCAACCATCTGTCCATCCAACCAACCATCTATCCATCCAACCAACCATCTATCCATCCAACCAACCATCTATCCATCCAACCAACCATCTATCCATCCAACCAAATATCTATCCATCCAACCAACCATCTATCCATCCAACCAACCAACCATCTATCCCTCCAACCAACCATCTATCCATCCAACCAACCATCTATCCATCCAACCAACCATCTATCTATCCAACCAACCATCTATCTATCCAACCAAACATCTATCCATCCAACCAACCATCTATCCATCCAACCAACCATCTATCCAACCAACCATATATCCAATCATCCAGTTAAACAACCAATAAAAAAAGAAAGAAAGAAAGAAACATCCATACATCTAACAAGCCAACTAACTTTTATGGTCGCGAAGACTGTCCTAATAAGTTCTCCAGTTTTCTGACCCCAGCCACAAAAACTGCACACAATGCAACAATCGTTCAGCTGAACTCCAACAAAGCGACCAGTCTGGAACATATTAAATGAGTTTTTTGGCGCCATGAAATGTTTCAGGTTTAACGACTGTGATTCTGAATTTGAGAAGACCGATGATGCGTTACAGAACGATAAATGAGAAAGGCCGGAGAAGCGTCTGCAGGGGCGCCATGTTGATGACGATTTATGGATCTAAGACCATGAAACTAGAAAGAGTTGTTATTTTGATTCGTTCTGTATAGAAAATTTTTCAGAAAGAATAGAGATGGCAGGATTTATTGTTGTTGGAACCTTTCCGTCTTTTCAGACGATGGCTTGATAGTCTAGTTCAAGAGTGACATTCCAGAAACTTTGAAAACACTGTGATTGGTCCAGCTAACCGAAACTAAAGTATTTGGTGCTCGTAGAAAAATGGAGAGATGTCACGAACTCACTAGGACTTCCGGTCAAGATGGCTTGGCAAGTGGATGTTTACTGACCAAGAGAAACATGTGAAGAACGGTATTAGATGCAAGAACAATCCCAGACCTGTATACAGATACTGACCACAAGGCGGTCATGCTGACTATGTAAATACACTGACCACAAGGCGGTCATGCTGACTATGTAAATATACTGACCACGAGGCGGTCATACTGACTATGTAAATACACTGACCACAAGGCGGTCATGCTGACTATGTAAATACACTGACCACAAGGCGGTCATGCTGACTATGTAAATACACTGTCCACAAGGCGGTCATGCTGACTATGTAAATACACTGACCACAAGGCGGTCATGCTGACTATGTAAATATACTGACCACAAGGCGGTCATGCTGACTATGTAAATACACTGACCACAAGGCGGTCATGCTGACTATGTAAATACACTGTCCACAAGGCGGTCATGCTGACTATGTAAATACACTGACCACAAGGCGGTCATGCTGACTATGTAAATATACTGACCACAAGGCGGTCATGCTGACTATGTAAATACACTGACCACAAGGCGGTCATGCTGACTATGTAAATACACTGTCCACAAGGCGGTCTTGCTGACTATGTAAATACACTGACCACAAGGCATTATGGCAGCGATGGACATGGAGCATACACATGTCGTAATTATAACCGACTCTGAAAGCATGTTGAAAAAAGGCGAAGAGAGGGATGCTTCGAGCAGAGTGGCTAGCTTCACTGGAAAGGTCACGGATAGTGAGCATACTTTGGATCTTTTCTCTAGGATATGCCTTCGTGGTGGGTAATGAATAGTTCAGACAGATGACTGGATCCGCACCACTGGGTGGTGAATTAATTCATAACAAGGCAGATGTGGTCAAGGTCCTTTGGGAACAAGCAACAGAATCAGTAGAGAAAGAAGATTATTATGGCCTGGAGAGAATGAGACACCTGGGTGTAACCAGAGAGTCTGGCCGGCTCACTACACTCAGAAAAAAGGCAAGACTGACTTTTAACAAGATTGTGACCGGTACCATCAGTATTTGGACTCTGCGCTGGCTGCTGAAGATGAGGACGGAGCATGCAAGCGAAAACCCCAAGTGCCTTGATGTCAGTTCTTGACTTAACTCAACTCAACTGACCACACGGCGGTCATGCCGACTATGTGGCGTAGCGGCTAGACGCTCGCGTGCGGATCTGTCGCGCGCCGACACGTGGGTAAAAACACTGATATAGTGAGGGTGTGGGTTTGAACCTTAACAATGCCCACCCACGTGAGAAACTGGACTATTATCTAAGCTATGTTGATCCTGGATAGCCAAGAAAACAGCGTGTGGCTCGTTCCATGAAATGAAAGTTGCTGTACTTGTATCCACAGGAGTAGGAGAAGGGATAGATAGATATCTGGATACACCCACTGTGATATAATCCAGGTGCTCATTTAACCCCTCCGACTGCTCTCCTCTCCTGGCATTACTTAAAAGCCCCCATCAAGTGATTTAAATATTTGTTTAGCTGAAGTAAACTAATATGCACCAAGACACTTGAACCTAAGTACACAATTTACTCAACTATTTTGTAACAACATGAAAAAGATTTATTTAATAAATCTGACTAAAAAAAATGAACTTGTTTAGGCTAGTAGAGTTAAAATGATGTGATAGATGACATGAAAGTTGTACGTAACTTAGCTTCTAGTTTCTAGTAGGAGAATTCACCGTCGGGACAGTTCTCGGCTTGAGACCCTGTCCATTCTTTCCCAGTTTGTCGTCCTCACTGCTTCAAGCATCCGTTACACTCAGACGGTCAGCAATGAATGGATGCTTACTAGTCCCTGCCCAATGTGGGAACTGGAGAATGAAGAAACAAGCGCATATTTGTAGTATCTGCTCTAGATGTACACTAAGCATGTATATTATAATAACATCAAACATGTTTGTTTAAATAAAACATTTCATCTCTCCCTCATGTTCACATTCACTCCTGTCCAATTTGGAAGGGCTTATGTCTCACATTCCAACTGTTACATCTTCTGCCTTCCTCTACACGAGTCATGTAATGATAGTCAAGTCTTCTACGTCAGGTGCCATCCCTCGTACAGACTCAAAATGACAATCAGTCAGACAGACCAAGTTCTGGAACCTATGCTTGGAACAATCGACGCGCCCAGAATGCTAACAATAGTTCTGAGGCGAATCAAATAACAAATCTCGTGGATTTACTCTCCGGGATCAATCTCCGCATTAGCCTCCCGAGAGTTAAAAACATTTCAGTGTGTTAGCTGTATGTAATACAGATTCACATTAACCACACGTGAAAAGATTGCTAAAGTTATCTTCACGCTTGTGATTTAAAAAACATGATAGTTCATTAAATTTCAATGGCAACAACAACATTTAGGTTTTACAACATTGAAACACATGTGCACGAAAAAACATTCATGACACTATCAAATAGGATATACAGCAATGTGACAGTGCCCTACGAGAATGAAGAAATGTCCGCCTAGGAGTACTACAAAGTGATGAAGACACACACTTGAGTAAAAAGACAGTCAGATTTCTATCACAAAATATAGATTTGAACCTAATTTCGATCTTACCTGGAAAATGAAACCACAATGCCAAAAGTTCTGTCTCAAGCTTAGGTTAAGCCCAACAGATGGCATGTGCTTGACAGAGTCTCATTTACCAGACCTAGAGTTCACCACTTTATAACTTTTATCAAGCTCCTCCTACATTACGCCTAAAATCATTCTCATTCAAGGATATCACAGCTCCTCCCTGTGGGTAAGTTTATTCGCTGTCAGTCAGGGCTGTACAACACTTGTTTAAATTCCCACGGTCACATTCTACAGGTTTAATTAAGCTGGTCAAAGCTAATAGGCCAAGTCACACCTCCAGTCTACTTCACCTGTCATCACAATAAAATCAGACTTTGTCAATTCTTCTGCCAACACTTTCAGCTCACTGTGTCAATATTGACGATCTGACCGGCACTCCAGTTTAGGTAACCTCATGGGGAGATAATGGCAATTAGCCCTTGTTATGTGTTCCTGAAGGTCTGGCTAGGAGATAAATATCTGACACCAACAAATGGCGTGCAAATCTCCAGTCAGTAAGTCTGCTTGGTCAGTCTTATCTCTGTACCTTAACACTTAACATCTGGAAAAAATGTTTTAGTGTTTGATATGACCAACGGTCCAGGAGAATTAAAGGTTTGATGTGGTCGTCTTACTTAGATTAAGGATGTATCCAAAACCATTTATTTCTGTATACTTTGAAACACAAAGGAATAAAAGTAGGTTAAGGAAAGACATTCTGAAGTCACCGAGCGTATGGTCACAGGATCGGAAGGTCGTTGGTTCGCTCCCTGGCGGCGCTGGGCTTTTTTCAAAAATGACTTTGACTTCCAGGTTGACCTAGCCTTGAGTGGGTACCTGGCGCAGTCCCGGGAAGTAAAGGCGACCACATCACCCATCTTGTGCCGTTTGGTCTATAAAAATATAGGTCTGACCCTGTATGCCCTATACGCCTAAAGGCGAAGAAATAGGTCCTTTACTTACGTTGCTTTACATAAAAGTTATGAGAGGTAGGATTAGACAATATGACCCAACAGAAATCATAAATGACGAGACGTGAGCTGCTTGAATGAAGCAGAAAAGTTCCTATAAAGACGGCGTCGACATTTCAAAGATCTAAACTTAACAATCAAAGAAATCATCCACAACAAAGAAGAGCAACAGAAGGTAGGCGTTAAATGGATGCACACACTGTTCAATCTAGTCTGGACAACGCAAACGACAGAAGACTGGAGACGCGCAATAAGAGTACCCATCCGGAAGAAGAAAAGCAGCTAGAGAGACTGTGAGAGGAGTATAGAGGAGTTTCGTTATTTTAGCCACAACGTGAAAATATTTTGTAAGATCCATGAACCACAACTTAAGTGAAGGGTACATGGGATTTCGGGAGAACAGAATCTGTATTGATGTGATATTACCACTTGGACAATTAGTGGAAAGGACGATATAATTTGTAAACGAATTTCACGTCCCTTTCGTAGACCAAGAGAAAGCTTTCGTAGACCAAGAGAAAGCTTTCGTAGACCAAGAGAAAGCTTTCGTAGACCAAGAGAAAGCTTTTGTAGACCAAAAGAAAGCTTTTGTAGACTAAGATAAAGCTTTCGTAGATCAAGAGAAAACTTTCGTAGACCAAGAGAAAGCTTTCGTAGACCAAGGGAAAAACTTTCGATCAAGTTAATAGGAACATATTATGGAAGGTGCTACAGTACTAAAGGATTACTAAGTAAGCAAATATCTTATTAAACTGTGCAAGAGTTTATATGTTAACAATCAACGCGCAGTTATAACAAACATTAGGATGTCAGAAAAGTTCCACATGAGATCTGAAGTGAGACAGGGGTGTGTCTTATTATCCCCACTACTTTTCATCACATATGTCGACCAAATTTGCAAATAAGCTAACATTAGCGAAAGGAACATTATTGGGGAATCACTAGATTGACTATTTTTAGCTGACGATCGGGCAGTCATAACACCAGCAGCAGTTCAACTACAAAAACATAGTAATAGACTCCACACAGAATGCGACCACTGTGATAAGATCAACGTATACAAAACACAAGTGATGACATTCTACAGTAAAAGAAGAACACACCCGTTAAAGCAGGAGAAGGATTTTACAAATTTGGAAAGCATTTTTTTTCCCCAGAAGACAGAAGAATTAATAAAGGAATCCAACAAAGATACAATAACGCCAACCAAGTTTTCGGCCAAATGGCACCAATTTTGAAATGCAAGCGCTAAAAGAGCAGTTGTAAAGACAGTATTTTTACTAACTCAATGCCCGTCTCTCTAGCGTAGTTGGCTAAACCGGATTGCGCGGTGAGGGGGTGACGAACTCCTTGTGGTCCGGGTTCAGTCCCGGGGGTAGGCATTTCTCCCAGATTTACGGTATTTACAATGGAATCAAGGCCGAAAGGTTGCGATATCCGTAATACCGATCCTAAGGGTTAACAACTCATGGCTTCTGGATACTAAAACAAACAAACTAACTCGATGTTATCAAAGTCATTCATAGACACCGTCTTCAGAAAACAGAAGGAAAATAGTCAGAAAAGAAATGATTGTATACTACGCTATGTGTAACAAGGAACTATGATATCAGGAGGAGAGCTAGCACAGAAACGATACTGAACTTTGTCGGTAGGCAAACAGATCAAGTGCTTTGGACATGTAAGATTGGCACTAAACATGGCAGCACAGACAGGAGTGATATACACATACCACGGTAACATAGCCAGAGGTCGACCACGCAGGATATCTTCTTCTTCTCTTCCACCTTTTACCTGGTCCAGGGGAGATGTAATGTTCGTTGATGAGCTCTGTCAAGAGCACTTTTAAGACTGATGTTCATTTCTGTAAGGCTGTTATTAATGCCATCACTCCATATTTTCCGAGGTCTTCCACTGGCTCTATACCCGTTGTAACGTTTTAGTGTGGCTCGCTGGGGCGGATAGTACCAGGGCATTCTTGTTAGGTGTCCAAACCACTTAATTTGGTGTTCTTTGATGACCCTGTAAGACTGGCTTTATTCCTAGCATTCAGCTGATTTCATGATTTCGTATTCTGTCTTTCCTTGAAACTCCTGCAGCTCTTCTAAGGCATTTCATCTGTGTTGTCACAATTTTACGTTCATTGGAGGATGTAAGTGTCCACTTTTGGCATTGATAGCATAGTGTTGGCCAAAAAATAGTTACGCAGGATATGGACCGCATGGATATCAAAGACACTGGAAGGTACTGTATACGAAGGGAACAGAAAGGCCCGTTGCAGAGATCTCTTCCTGCCGTGACACTGCGAGGCATTCCAGGAGCAGAGAAAAGAAGATGTTATACTACAGGGAGGTAGGAGCATCATACCATATGGCAAAAGCAAGTGTGACTAGCAGGTTGCGCTCGCATAGGAAAAGTTCCGTAATTCAAGCGTTGTATTTCAGGTCATTTTTACGCATGCGTTTAACTGACTTTTCTCATATTAACGTAACATAATGTAAAGGACCATATCCACGCCTTTCAGGTGTATTGGGTATATAGGGCTTGACCTATATTTTATGGCGTTCATGTCATAGGTGTTGCGAGTCCGACTCGTAACTCCAACGTACCGCGATCGAAACCCACTGCTGGCTGCGTGGATTTTTATCGTGGTATGGGGCGCCATAACCTAAAATGGGTTCCAGGATGGCTGTTCTAGGGAAGTAAAGACGGCCGACGTCATCCTGACCATATTACCCACCTTGTGCCGATTGGTCTGTAGAAATGTGGGATGCTCTTTCCATATACCCGATGCGCCTAAGGCGTGAAAAGTCATCTTTACTTTTTTTTAACGTTACGTTTTACGCCTTTCAGGCGTATTGGGTATATAGGGCGAGACACGTATTTTATAGACCCAACGGCACTTGGTAGGTGATGTGGTCAGCATCACGCCGGCCGCCTTTACTTTACAGGACTGTACCTGGTACCAATTCAAGGCTGGGTCGACCTCGAAGCAAGGTCATTTAAAAAAAAAAATGTGCCTTTGTCAGGAACCGAACCTACAAACTTCCGATCGGCAGGCGAGCGTCTAACCGCTGGACCACGGCTTCTCGCACTTTTCTCATTCGCTCAAGTTTTAAGCTACCCGCAATCATATCCTCCTTGATCCGTATTTGGCCCGCCAGGCAACTCGATCCCTAGCACCCTCTCCCCAGGAATCCACCCCAGTACATGTACCAGTCACCTATCGCTTCTGCACAACGTTAAGTCGCAGTAGAGAATGCCCTCGACATCTTCTACCTATGTGTAACAGAGGCTTTCACTAGAGACTCTCTCCTCCTCCACTTATCTCCTACCCATCTAAGTCTTTGACAACTAAGCATTTAGAAAAATAAAATGTGTACTG
The DNA here is from genome assembly GCA_905116865.2 of Candidula unifasciata. Lineage (NCBI taxonomy): Eukaryota > Metazoa > Mollusca > Gastropoda > Stylommatophora > Geomitridae > Candidula > Candidula unifasciata. Next base: position 96,963 of record CAJHNH020000200.1, on the reverse strand, counting down.
CATCAGGTTTGAACAACGGATCAACATCATGGCACACGGATGTAACCCATACGTGCTTCGTTCTTCTTCTAACTCAAGTCTGAGTCCGAAGAAGCTCAGCACAGTGCACAGGCTCTGTAGCACCGGCGAGGATCATGAAATACTTTGGGTAGATTTTTAGCTCCAAATTTTGCCTGGGCAGCGTCGTTAGGCTGCTCTTTTCAATTTCCAACTGCCTGGGGATTTTTTAACGTGCGCAACAATGCACACAGGCGTCCGATCTCACTACCCACAGACCAGAGGGAATTACTACAAGTCCACGTGAAAAAACTCCAGCCTTTTCCGGGGATTGAACCCGGAACCTCTAGCACTCGAGGCGGACACGTTGCCTCGAGACCACGTAGACCCCACATATCAGCGATTTATTCTGAATGACCGTTGAATTAACAGGTTCGATTAAAAAAAATTTTTTTTTTTTAATGTAGTCGATTTTGTGTTTCTGTTCGAAGAATTCATTGATTTGCTTCAATTTAATCAATGATTGCTGTAGTATGCACCTGACGGGATAAAGTGAACGATACCAGGCAATAAATTGTGCAATCTATTGTTTGCGTCGTCTGGGTTCAGATTTACAAAGGGGAAACATTGCTTTGATATTCGATAAGTTTGAAAATAAAAATTAGTCGTCGGGTATGAGTTTCTGGACGCCCAGACGCTATATGGTGGTATCCTCAAGATTTCACCTGTAACCAGTTGCTGCTTTATACCACATACACAAAATTCTGGTATCACGTACCTCGGTCGGTACTTAATCCGTTCCCGAAGCTCTTACGTATATCAAATAGTACGTATGAAAAACATATTTTCCCATAAGAAATAAAGGGAGAATGATTGATCCGTTCACATAGCAAGAGAAAAATCATGGATAAATGATGATACCTGACAGTGCACTCAGAATAGAAAGACAGCAAAACTTGCTATATGTAATGATAAGAGCCGATAGTTGTTGAACAACGGATTAACATTATGGCACTTAGGTAGTAACCTATAATGCTTCGTTCTACTTCTAACTCAAGTCTATGTCCGAAGAAGCTCAGCACATTGTACAGGCTCTGTAGCACCGGCGAGGATCCTGAAATACTTTGGGTAGATTTTTTTTAACTCCACACTTTGCCCAGGCAGCGTTGTTAGGCTACTCTTTTCGATTTCCAACTGCCTAGGAATTTTTTACGTGCGCAACAATGCACACGGGCGTCAGATCTCACTACCATTAGACCCCGGGGAAATTACTAGAAGTCTAAGTCCTTGTGAAAAAATTCCAGCCCTTACCGGGGATTGAACCCGGAATCTCTAGCGCTCGAGGCGGACACCATGCCTCAAGACCACGCAGGCGCCCCCCCCCCCCCCCCTTCCTCCCTCCCTCCAGGCAACCCAAAATGAAATAAAAGCTAAAGAAGATTATATAAAAAAAAGAGACAAAACAAGTAAAAAGTGCTGAAAGAAAAGATACAATAAGGAAGAACAAGAAAGTAAGACATAGCGAGTTAGTGAAGGATGGGGAAAGATGGATGGAGGATCGAGAGCGAGAAAAGTAAATTAGAGAGAGACTTCTCTATTAAGGCACAAATCTCACCATTTTGTTTTCGCAGGGTGACAAGGCAGACTGTATGTATTTTGTAGAGGAAGGAATGGTTCGAGTGGCCATGCTCAATAAGGTAAGAATGTACTCATGTCTTAAGTTGACCGTTGCTTGTGAATGTCTTGAGCCCCTGCTTCACGTTGCACTCCACAGTTTATCTTCTTTATTAATCAGATGGCTGACCCCTTAGCGCTTCTCCTGTTGTGACTCGGATGTTTAGATGTAAATATGTTTAGTTTATTAACATCTTTTTATGTTTGAGTTTGTGTTTCTTTAGATGTAGGGCTGATTACTTTATGTTAATCAATCCCTTCTCAGAACTTCTTGTTTGTGCTTTTTTACTTTCTTTATATCCTGGTTTTTTTTTTTTTTCGGAATCATTACCCTGTCGTCAAAAGTTGTTGACTTTGCACATTTTGTTATTATTGTGTAGGTCATTTTTCCCCGCACTCATCATAGTTAGCTCAAATTTTTTTCCACAGTTTATAAAAATTGTACATAAAATGCAAAATTTTAGTCTGTGTGTGTACATAATGTGAAAGATATATATAATATGTACTATATCATACACACAAAATTACCGTTTTTATTTTTTTTGGTCGTAAGTGCGGATGCTTGTAAGTTGAAAAGGTCGAATTGTTTCGCGAATCCCTGGGGTTCTGCGGGCCAGACAGTTGGAACCACTGACTTAAATTGAAGTAATCACTTGAGAGACTGGTATCCTGTCCTGTTTTGTCTGGAGCCGATGTTATTTTCGGCCTTCCAGCTCGTTAAAATCTGGTAGTTTGTGGGTGGAGCTTGTGCTTATTGGTGTAGTTTGTGTTGCGTTGAACGTGGAATTTTGATATTGTAAATGTTGTCGATTTCTCATTATACGTGTTCATTCTGTACTGCTGTTCATCACCACATAGATGTGATATATATTTGGTGAGTAGGGAAGTATGCGTTTATGTGTGTCAGGGTGTGTGAGTAGGTGTGTATAGCTGCGTGGATGTGTGTGCGCACATATGTGGCTAAATAATAGACAAAGTAGACAGGTTGCTATTGTGCAGGTAATTCAGAGTTAGACAAACTATTGCCAGAGGGTCACAACTGGCCCGCTCGAGCAGTTGTTAACTGGTGTAATATTACTATATAATTTGGCTCTTGACCTAAAAAAAAAAAAAATAGCAGAACACAAAAATATACGTTCGTATGCAGAAAGAAAACAAAACTCCAAATATCAACACCCCCCCCCAAAAAAAAAAGTGATAATCAAAACAGTAATATCCGGAACTACTTTCTTTTAGTAATAAGATTTCTGCAAATAACCAGCTTGGACGGACACATTTAGGAATATAGAGAAGCGCTTCAGTTGGCCAGTGTGTTTGGCCAGAGGCATAACGGGAATTCTAATTTTACATTATCCTACAAAAGTGGGAAATCCGGGTGTAATGTTTCTAATAGATTTTTTTTTTTTTTTTAATATATGGTCCACGATCAAGTTAGTAATTCTAAACTCGACCCGCGGACCAGAACAGGTTGCCCTTTCCTGATTTGAGGAAATGGTGCAGTTTAAAATTTTTCCGCGAACCTTATTTTTTTTTTTAAAGGTCTGCCACGGACCCTGTAGATTTGGAATACAAGAAAAGAGCCAGTTTATGTTAGAATCGCAAAAGTATTGCATTCTCAAACATGTGTGTGTGTGACACACACACACACACACACAGAGAGAGAGAGAGAGATAGAGAGAGAGAGAGAGAGAGAGAGAACGTGCGTGCGTATGTATATAATTAGAATCCAAGAAGCCTACGCGTGCACACACACACACACACACACACATGCCATAGAGGTTAATGGATAAAATTAGAGTTAAAGGGACAATCCTCTAGCAAGCTGGTACACTTAAGTACTTGGGTGTCCTGATAACAGCAGATGGAGGAGTTAAATGAAGAATAGGTCAAGCAAAAGCAGCAATTTGACTAAATGGAGAATATTCCATGCCAGCATTCTATGCAATTTCGAACAAAAAAGGAAAGTCTGAAGAACTATATAAATCATATCCTGATATACCGAAGTGAATCATGGACGGACGATTATTCTGTCCTTTTTTGCCTTCTACCCCCATACGTCTTCAGCTAACTCACGCCGAGTGTATCTATCCTTGCCTGTTGCGCGCAGCTCACCTACAATCTTACCCGTCATTTTAACTTCACGCTCTAGCTCCCTTTTCCGTGAGTTTGTAGGTCTTCCTTTATTTTTATTCCCTGGTGGGTTCCATTGCAAAGACATTCTAGTTATATTGTGCTTCGGTTTTCTCAAAGTGTGTCTATCAACGCCAGCTTATTTTCTTCTCCCCTTAGTCCACTGGAACTAGTTTAGTTTTCTCCCAAAGATGAACATTACACATTCTATCATATCATTTAATTTCCTATGTTCTTCACATGCGCCAGTTAATGAATGTGTATCATTGTTTTAGTTGTTCTCTGTGTCTCCGCTATGTACAGAACTACTGATTCGAAATTAGAATTAAGCATGTTATATTTATTAATAGTTTTAATTTCTTTTGACCTCCACACATTTCCTAGTGCCATGAAAGCTCCTCTTGCCATTTGTAATCCTACTTTAAAATCTCTGTCAGATTCCCCCATCTTTATCTGCATTACTGCCTAAAAGTTAGAGTATCATTGAAATAGTTTTTGGATGCTGCGGAGATGTGGTTTTATAGACCAGAGACTAGAAAACTCTGGACAGATTTAGGGGGAAAAAATTATAAAGATGTCTTAAACTGACCCATGAAAAGGAGTGATTTCTTACATCATAAGGAGAGGAGAAGAGGCAGAACAAGACTGAGAGAGAAGATGCTGGACAGTTTGACAGCATAACATGGATGATCATCAATATCAGAGCTGACTGAAACTACACGAGACACAAGGTTGTGGGTAGACATGACTACCAACGCCTCACGGCATGAACTATAAGACAGATTTGATAGAGGTGGCTGGAACAGCGATTCGGGCCTTATGTGCTTTAAGGCGGCTCGGATAGGGGATGTGTGATATAGAAAAAGAACGCAACAAGCAAGGATAAACTGCCATGTATGAATTGAAAAACGTTTTATGCAACAAATCCATGTCCATCCCAGCTTATGCTACGAGTGGCAGGCATCGTCACCCGAAACAAACCAGACAAGAACATTAGTTGGAAATGAGATATCTGAGTAGTGCTGCATGAGAGAACAGAAGAGATCAAATATAGGGCCACAAGAGAAAAAGTCGGCCCAGAATCATTCCTAAATTACATGCAGAGACAACAGATCAAATGTTCTGCCTACATAGAGAGAATGCTTTGTGACGCTTTAATATACAAGGTATACACCATACGGAGAGAAAGGACGCAGAGCATAAGGTAGACCATAACAGGATGGTAAGATAACATCAGATAAATTCTACAACAGCACGATGTGTCTGTGGTCGAGGCAGCCAGAAAAGCGAAAAACAGAGCCTTCGACACCCAAAGCGATAAAAGAGGAAGTGAAAAAGGAAGAGGAGGTGGAGGAGGATCAGAAGAAGAAGAAGAAGAATTCCTTTCATTAGAGGTTAGAAAACGATTGTTTGCATGCTACCTCAGAAAGATTTTCACTTGTTTTCTATCAATCCAAAACAATTGCAGACACGCACACAAAACCCCTCGAGGACAGAGATGTGGTTATACTGAAACAGTGTTGGAGAAACCCAGCAGAGACAAAACGATGAAACTAAATGTGTTTGATTGATACTGCCGCAAAGATAACACCACAGACATCAAAAGAGGACATTCGTGCTTGTTACCCTCGACAGGGAAAGACAGCAAATGGCACGTTTTGTTATTTGTGGTTAGTGAGAGTGACAGACTGTTGCACTTTGCAAGAAGCCAAACGCAGCAAGCTAAAGAGAGACGTCTGAGAGAAAACTCTCAGAGTAATAGTTTGTAAAACTCTTTTCGACAATGGCGAGGAAACACAATTTAAATTTTAACTATTAAGTATCTTAATGCCTTTTTTAATAATTCACAATTTATAGCCGACTTTTCTTGATTTTCGCCGCGGCACCCCTGGCATACTCACCCACAGTGTTGCCACTTTTCTTTGACAAAAAATATCCAAAATGGTGTCGAAAAATATCTAAAAAGATCTGAATCTCCGTGGAAAAGATCTAGAAAAAACATCCAAATTGAAAAAGTCAAAAATTACATAGCTTTCGTTATGACTTACCCTACATAATCATGTCCTCACCTTCACTGATGCCTGCCTCACAAGATCCACAGGATAAACTTAGCTTGGATAATGAAGTTGAAGCTTCAGATCCAAAATGACCCTGGTATGCTTTAGCTGTTCAAATTTCTTTATAAGTGGAACAGTAGGCTTATTTCTCTAGTCTCATCAGGCCGATATTCATTGGCACGATAGCATTTAAGAGGTCAAATTTCATCCTGTTTTTTAGGTTAGATTTGATATAATTCCTAGCACTGAAAACTCTTTCTACGTCAGCATTTGAGTGGTAGTATCATGGCAGACATGACACTTTAAAGAGCTTACAGAATGGACTGTTTGATGAGGCATCTTCAAATTGTCTCACTTCACTCCAAAACGCTTTAGTTTCTGTTTTGTTTGTTTCATCACTGTACAGTCCATATAGTATGTCAGCTGTGTAGCACTTTTCACTTTGTCTTGTTATTTCAAAGTGTGTCTTCAACTTCAGCCATTGCTTCATAATTCTTTTAACAGCTGGTTAAATTGATAACCATCTAGTTTTGCAATCTGACAGAATTTTCGGTGGTGTGGAACCATCATTCAAGGCTGTATATAATGTATTGTATTGCTGTTGTCTGACAAATGATTTCGAAAACCGGTAAAGTGTTTCAGCAATAAGGTATTCCAAATTCCTTGGTAAATATTTAGATGAAGCATGTGATAATGCTAGCTGCAATGAATGACGCATACATTTTATAAGTATTAACGATCGGTTAGCTTCCTTCAACTTGGCATAAACGCCATTGTTTATACCAACCATCACTGAGGCATTATCCGTACCAATTACAGCCAAATTCTTCAAGCCTAACTGTTTGCTGATTAAAAGGTCCTTCAGTTCCTAAACTATACTTTCTACATCACACTTTTCAAATCGAACTAGTCCAAGATTTTTTACAAATCGATCAAATGGTCACAGTTTGAAATTGCACAGTGACAAATTAAAAACATTGCGACTGATACTTCAACTTTTGATGATTCCTTTATCAGTATAGTTATGAAAACAAATGTCAGCGGTGTGATATCTTTAAATGAAACTGCAGTTTTATGCTTTTATAGTCTCTGCATGACTCTTTTGAGTTTTGTATTTTCGCTTCAATTTCACACTTGCAGTACTTACAACAAGCTTTGGTCATATCCAAATTTTTTAATTTTGTCATCATGCAACCACTATTTCCAAATTTTTTGCTCATACTTTACTTTTGGCATGTTGAAAGGTTTTTTCAAAGTGAAAGCCACATAAGAAGGTGAGAAATTATTTTTTTTAAATCACATGAAAAAGAAACGCAAAGTCAGCACAGTGAGGATACGGTTGAAACAAAGTTAGTATGATTTACGCGCGTTTTTATTGATCAGTACCGGGGCTGCCAGATATTTGTGCCTTGACCTCAGTGAGAGTTCAAAGTTCAAATAATGGCAGTTGTCACAATGTACGTGCCAGACCAAAATAAAAATATTGTAGTAAATATTTTACACAGTAATTATTAAATTGACAATGAAAGAAAAAAAATCTATAAAATATCTAACTCCATATGAAAAGCGTCTAGAAAAATATTTACGATCTAAACGTCAAAAACAGTATCTAAATGCAATGAAAAAGATCTAAATTTGGATATAAAAGATCCAAAGTGGCAACACTGCTCACCCAGTTTGAGAACATTTGCTGTAATGCCTCGGTCGAGTCAGCAGGCAAAGATCTTGCCAGCTGCTGTACCACGCAATCGGGTCGCATTTTCCCCCGCTACGACAAACTTAGGCAACAGCAGCTATTGTTTTAATGAGAGAGTTATTTCAGTCCATCGCAGTGTATGCAGAAACCTGTGTAAGGTAACCACTATACGTATTCAGCCCGACCGCCTGTATTCGACCGAATACCGAATAGTTATAGTGCCTACTATTCGGCCCCGAAGCGAATATTCGGTACAGCCCTACTTCCTATGACCTGGATTTTGAAGCAAAACAATACAGTCAACAGACAAATAACAATAATGGAGACTAACATAAGTCAGAAAGAGGATGGCCATATCAACGCAAAGATTTAACAACATTAAAAGTCTTATCTATGGTTGAATACCAGCATTGAAATCAGTCACAATTTTAAAACCATCTATCTTGCCTTAAGCAACATAAGAATGCGAGTTATAAACTATTTCGCAGTCATTAGGGGAGGATTTTTTTTTTTTTTTTTTCATATCCAGAAACCATGAGTTGTTGGCTCGATACTGTGGATATCGCAACCCTTCGGCTTTGATATCATGATAGATACCGTGAATCTGGGAGAAATTTGGGTTTTCTGCGTACCCCCGGGCGTCAACCCGGACCACAAGGAGTTCGTCACCCGGTCGGCGTGAAGTCAGATTTAACCAACTACGCTAGCGAGTCGGGCTAATTTTCTTCTTCTCTTCCACCTTGTACCTCAGCGAAGTGTCGGGAGGAGATGTAATGTTCGTTGATGAGCTCTGCCAGGAGCACTATTAAGAATGATGTTAATTCCTGTAAAGCTGTTCTTAATGCCATCATTCCATATTTTCCGAGGTCTTCCACTCGCTCTATACCCGTTGTAACGTTTTATTGTGGCTCGCTGTGGCAGATAGTACCAGGGCATTCTTGTTAGGTGTCCAAACCACTTTATTGGTTGTTCTTTGATGACCTGTAAGACTGGCTTTATTCCTAGCATTCTTCTGATTTCATGATTTCGTATTCTGTCTTTCCTTGAACCTCCTGCAGCTCTTCTAAGGCATTTCCTCTCTGTTGTCACAATTTTACGTTCATTGGAGGATGTAAGTGTCCACGTCTGGCATTGATAGTATAATGTTGGCCAAAAAATAGTTATGATAAGATTCACTTTAGTACTCTGAGATATCTGATTGTGTGTCAACAGGGGAGATAGTTGCCCCATTACTTGATTAGCTTTGGCACATCTGGAGCTAATTTCTCTGTGCAGTTTTCCGTCTGATGTGAAAATTGCTCCCAAATACTTAAATTCCTCTGTTTGTTTCAGGGTGTTGTTTTTTAAATTTTATTTCCAAATTGTCTTTATGTCTTTCTATCATCATTGTCTCTGTCTTCGTAGTGTTTATTTTCATATTATATTCCTCCCCTTTGTTACTAATTTGATTTAGGTGGTTCTGTAGGCATTCCGTATTTTCTGCTGTGAGTACCTGGTCGTCGGCGAATAGTAATTCTGTAATATCTTCTTCATGATTAAAGTTCGTTTCGCTACATATGGTATCGTATCCATGTATGTTATAAAAAGAAGCGACGATTGTACACAGCCCTGACGCACACCAGAGTTCACTATAACAGTTCTTGACAACCCTGCCATTGATCTTATGCAGCATTTACTACGTGTGTACAGGCTTTTGCAAATATTAATGAGATGATTGTGGATTCACTTTTTTCCTATACATTCCCACAACATATTCCTGTCGACTCTATCAAAGGTTTTTTTTTTTTTTTTTTTTTTTTTTTCTTTTTTTTTTTTTTTTTTTTTTTTTTTTTTTTTTTTTTTTTTTTTTTTTTTTTTTTTTTTTTTTTTTTTTTTTTTTTTTTTTTTTTTTTTTTTTTTTTTTTTTTTCTATATGAATGTCAACAAACATGTCTTATCATGTTCTATTGCTCTCTCCGATAACTGTCTCAATGTATAAATGGCATCTGTGCAACTTCTATTTTGTCGAAAGCCCATCTGTGCTTCTGAAAGTTGATACTCTATCAATGGTCTTAGCCCTAAAATGATGATCTTAGCATACATTTTCCCAGTGTGACTGAGAAGCGATATTCCTCTGTAATTAGTACATTCCCTCTGACTTCCTTTATTTTTCCATAGCGGGACGATGACAGCAGTCTGCCAATCTGATGGTTTTTCTTGATTTTCCCATGCCACCTAAAATATTCTCTTCTCGGGCTAATAAGGGAGATAACAGAGGTTTGTGAGCTGAAATGCTATAGAAAGATTGTCAGAGTACCATGAGCCGGGAAGACCAGAAATACTGTGACATCATGAAAGAGTTTTGAACATTGGGGAGGTTTGCCTGGTAAACAACATCTTTCTCTGAAACTGAAATATACTGGCTGTATCAAGCACCACAAGGGATTCGAGAATACCAGAACTCTTGGTGCCGCATAAGAGGGGCAGGGGCCGACCAGCATGAAGATGAGCACAAGATACAAAGGACACCTTGGGTAAGAGAGTGCGTGAGGCGGAAGAGCTGGCGGGAGACTGCGTTTGTTTTAAACTGACCGTGGTGACAGCGACGTTTTGCAAATGACCTGCTACGTAATGATTCACACACGTGCGCGCGCGCACACACAGACACAAATGCGTGCACGAGCACACACACAGTAATCATCGGAATAAAGCTAGCTGAAGCCATTGTTTTCTATCCGTAAGCTAAAACAGATGCTCTTCACGTAATTATGAAAGCCGTAATTCTAGTTTATCAGATTAGCCAACACGAAAGTAATCATAAAAGCTGTAATTCTAGTCGCAGAGACAGCCATTACGAAAGCATGGTTCACTGCTTGACGATGTGAAGATTGGCTCTCTCAGGCCACTGGATAGATGGAATTATAGGATGTTGTCAAGGACAGTAGAATTATACACACAAGTTGTAGTTATTGGATACATTATTTTGGTCTGGGGAGAAAGTTCCAGCAGGGGATTGACCTGGGGACTTGGTCGACACTCTACACACGGAGGAAAGGCGAGAAGGACATGTAATCAGACTGTTGCTGGTGCCATCTGCATTTGAACTGTACACTGGCTGCTGAAGATGAGGCTATAGCATTGATGGGAATTCCAGATAGTTCTGAAAAGTTACCATTATACATAGACCAAAGGTAATCTAAGGAGTGTACCACCAGGGCGAGAGAGAGAGAGAGAGTGTGTGTGTGTGCGTGTGTGTGTGTTTAGATCCAGTAGCTCACCTTCTTTTAGAAGACGGCACCTTATTAACTTACTGAACAGTTCCCAAGACTGGCAAAGATGAACATTATGACGTACTAGTAAATTGGCTAGTTAGTTAGTCTTTCCTCATTTACCTAGGGCGGCGCAGAGGTCATAGCAGAGGTCATAGCTCTCCATGTCTGGCAGTTCGTTGCCACCTGCTTTTCTTGGACGTTTGTTAGGCCCAAGGTTAAGCCTTCCCTGATGATGGTTCTACCAGAGTCTCTCTTGGTTGTCCCCCGTTTTCTTTGCCTTCCAGTGTCCATGTGAGGGCTTGATAGGGAAGTCTTGTCTTATTCATTCTGAGTGCATGGTTGATGTAGTTCCAGCAGCGCTTTCTTATAAAATTGGATACATTGTCTGGCTTCGTCTCTTGTCTTATTTGCCTTTTGGAAATGAAATCTGTCCAGTAGACATTTAGTATTCTTCTAAGACATGTGTTCTCAAAGCTGTCTAATATTTTTTTTTTTTTTTTTATCGAGAGCTGCCGTTGCTTTCCAACTCTAGCATCCATAAGTTAGCACTGGAGTCACACAAGAGGTAAAGATCTTAAGGTTTGTGTGATTGCTGAGTATCTTTGACTTCCAGAAGTTTGACAGATTGTTAAAGGCACAAAATGTCAGTGCGATTCTAGGTGATATCTCTGGCGCTGAGTCCCCTGTAGACGTCATATTAATTAAGAGGCTTGTAAACCTGTTGACTTTTTCAAAAAATAATAGTTTAGTTTTATGTTGTGTGAACTATTGGTAAGGTCAATAATTTTTGTTTTTGTTTTGTTAATTTTGGGACAGATTTTGAAGATGGTTTGATTTCTCTCGTATATCTGGATGTGTTGAACTCAAAAGTACTACTTCAGCTAGGAATCTGATGGTAAAAAAAAGGATGTTTTTACGATGGCGACTTGTAGCGTCGTCGATTAACAGTACTGAGGCAAGCTAGAAGGAACTAGTAGAGATATAAAATAAAATGAAACACACCAAAAAACTGTTAAAGCATACAACATCTTAGCAAGTATATTTGGCACAAAGAAACCAGACCACAGTTATAATTACATCTACTAGCAGCAGGCTGAACGTGATCGTCCATTGGCTGGCCAGTAGATGACTTGTCTGACAGTATTTGGGTCTCTTTCCTTTAATCGCATCAACAATGCAAAAATCCTTTTCAGGTCTGTTTGGTCGCGAGCAGTGCTAAGCCATTTTATGTGGCGTACAAAACCTAGTCACAACTGTAATCTACAACTTCCCCTTTGAGTATGCTGGTTAAACGGAATGATTTGTTTTTCGTAAGCCAAGCCAAAACCCGGAATAGCAAAAATTGTCTAGCCAACTACAGCCCAAGTCACATCAGTTGATAGCAGTGAAGTTCTAGAATAACACCAAGGGGAGCTTGCATTCTCCTTGAAATGGAAACAAAGATGGCAGATGGAGAGAATAAAACAAACCGAACAAAAACTGGACTCAGAAGCCGAAATGTCCGTTCACTTCACAATTAAAGGATTTGAAAAGGCAATTTAACACCTAAAAATAAAAACTAATCAGAAAATTCAGATGTGAAGAGGAGTTGTAAAATTAAAACAGCTCTGAAATTTCAAAAAACGGAAGTAGAAAAGAATACAATGTTTCTACTTGTTCGGTCCTATTCACGCTTCCTGGCCCATCTTCACACTTTCTCAGTCTGGTCTAGGTTAGAGGGGTGTCATGTTTTACTGATTTCGTTGAAAAGAGTCTCGAGTGACCTAGGCTCAAGCTGTAGGTAGGCGAGGTTTTGGTTAGGTTCAGTTCTAGATATTCTGGGGTCGTTAAAAATTGTGTCGTGGTGTAGTATAGAACACGCGACATCGGCGCTGATGTAATTTCAGGCAAGACAACGTGACACTCATCTGACGTAGAACAGTCTGAGAAAGCATGAATGAAAGCTCAGCCAGTGTATAGATGGACCGGGAAACGTTAATAGGACCACTTGTTCATTTAAAAAGAAAAAAAAAATAAGGAAAGCCAGCATTGACTTGAAAGCAAAGCACCCTTCAGATCTTTTCTACTAAAATGCTGATGTTTAAGGACGCTGAAATTTTTATTTAAATTCTGCTTCTTCTTCAATCTCTCTTTTACCGCGTCAAGTGTCGAGGAAGATATATGGTTCTGCTTCTTCTTCAATCTCTCTTTTACCGCGTCAAGTGTCGAGGAAGATATGTGGTTCTGCTTCTTCTTCAATCTCTCTTTTACCGCGTCAAGTGTCGAGGAAGATATATGGTTCTGTTTCTTCTTCAATCTCTTTTTTACCATGTCAAGTGTCGAGGAAGATATGTGGTTCTGCTTCTTCTTCAATCTCTCTTTTACCGTGTCAAATGTCGAGGAAGATATATGGTTCTGTTTCTTCTTCAATCTCTTTTTTACCGTGTCAAGTGTCGAGGAAGATATGTGGTTCTGCTTCTAGCTCTTTTGGTCGCCTCGACGATGCAAATATCTATGATGTATCTTCTCAAAGGATGGCAGAATCAAAGCAAGATTCTTGGGGACATTTAATGTTGATGGCTTTAAAGAAGAACGGCTCTAAAAAATATTTTTATATTGTTAATATCGTGAAAAGGTATAAAACTGAACGAAAAGAAGATTAGCGAGCTTCACAGTATAACAATCACAAAAGAAAAGTGAACTTTGTGGCTACAGAGCCTTCATAAGCACATACATAAATCAAAACCACACGAATACACAAAAATTACCATTACTGACGTATCCAGAAGCAGCCACGTAGATGTCTTGTGCCATTGTTAAGCAGAGAGGAAACCCTTTATCTGGCTGCGAAGAAATAAGGTTATGCTAAAAGACTAAGCACAAGCTTTGACACTAATGGAAAACGATCTTCAACTCCACATTTTTCTGCTGCAATTGTAAGTTAAAATGTTGCTTTTTTTAAGGTGCTTGATCTTGCACTGTGAGCTTCCTGCGTTCTTTATTTATTTGTTCACAGGTTCTTTCTTTAACAAGGAAACAGTACATGACTAATGGCATAATACACGTTGGTCTTCCTTCTCTAACAACATTTATTGAATCCAGCGTACAATACCAAAATTTAAAGTAATAATGCAACATTTATAGAAAGTATTAAAACATGTCAAAACTATCAAAACTTCAAAAAGATAAAGCAAAACTACTGTATGTGAAATTTGCCTAGAAAAACTAAAACAACGGAAACATGCTAGGGTGGGTTCTGCAACGTCCTGTAAAGGATTCGCAACTAACTTTATCAAAACATCTTGTGTGGTACCAAAAGTCAATGTCGTGTGGCGTTGGTAGTCATGTCTATCCATAATCTTCTGTCTCGTGTACTTTCAATCAATTCTGACACAGATGATCCTGATGTAAAAACGTCCAGCATAGTTTCTCTCCGTCTCCCTCTGCCTCTCCTCCCCTCTAACTTTCCTACCGTCACGATGTACTCCAGTTTTCTCCTTCTCATCACACGACCAAAGAATGTAGGTTGTCTCTTTCTGATGTGGGTAATCAATTCTCTTTGTGAGTCAGTTTCTTTCAAGACATCCTCATTACTCTTTTTGTCTGTCCAGGGTATTCTCATCATTCGTCTATAAAACACCTCGCAGCTTCCAAGTAATCTACCAACTATCCTTGATTCATTTCAGTATATCAAGATATGATTTATGTAGCTTTTAAGAATTCTCTTTCTCGTTTAGCACATGCGGACATACAAACATTCAAATGCATATATCCAGCCGCATCTAAACATCCCTACATACATACTCGAACACATATACAGAGACACAGTGGTTGGTGTCCAATTTTAGATCAAAGGGCACCCTATAAAACAGCGGTTTTCCCCCTGTGGGTTTCAAGCTTTATTGTGGGGGAAACAAGAATAAACGCACTACCTCCGCAACAAGCATGCCGTAGGAGTTGACTCTTTAAGGGCATCCTTCGAAGTCGAGGTGCATCTGCCTGAGAGGCAAGGAACCACGGGTCTGCAAACAGATAAGAGAGATGTTTCAAACAGACGTACACGCAACACTCAGGTTCAGGAACAATACCAAAGTCCGGAGGTGGACGAACACCCAGAACTTTCTGCCGGAGTTTACAGCCGGTGAAAGCGAAGAAAAGAAGGAAAGGTTTGGTAGCCTCCAACTTTCTCGCTTCTGAACATGGAGAGAGAATGTATTTCACATTTATAATTTGAACAGCAAACATTCACCATTTATGTTCATTTCAGCCAACTAAGGTGAGTAGGCGTTTCTTTACAGTATTTACTTCTACTGATTAACCATTTGCTGGTATTTTTATTTTGCTTTGCAGTTGCATCTTTCGCGTATTTGGCTTTCTCTTTTGCATTGCATTTTATCCGCTACTAACTCTCGGTGCGTCTGATTGACTTCTGCCTATGAGAAATTTCTCAGAAGTTGCTAAATACTATGACAGTTCTCAGCCTAGTAGGGTTTTATTTACGCTGCATGAAGTTTAGGGGGGGGGGGGGGGGAGAACAGATTATTCTCGTGGCTTTTAGTCGTCGGTACGAGAAGATCACCGTGAAAGAGACTGGGACCTGCATTAGCCATGCAGTGACAGCTGTTGGTATGAAGATTGTCTAAAGTCGAGAACCCTTTTCCACGAATTTAGACGTATTAGGCATATAAAGCTAGACCATTTGGGGCTGTGTGGTTTCGAGGCATGGTGTCCGCCTCGATTGCTATAGGTTCCGGGTTTAATCCCCCGGTAAGGGCTGGGATGTTTTCAAGTGGACTTGTATTTCTATATATTTTCCCTGGTCTCTTGGTAGTGAGATAGGACGCCCGTGTGCATTGTTGCGCACAAAAAAATCCCTTTGCAGTTGGATATCGAAAATTTGGAGTTTAAAATCTACACAAAGTATTTCAGGATCCTCGCCGGTGCTACAGAGCCTGTGCACTGTGCTGAGCACCTTCGAGTTAGAAGAAGAACGGAGCACTTATGGGTTACTACCCGTGTGCCATGATGTTGATCCGTTGTTCAAAAACCTCTGAACTAGACCTATATTTCATTGATCAATCAGCACGTGGGGGTTAATGTGATCAGCATCTCGTCGGCCGCTTTTACCTCCCCAGACATTACCTGGTACATATTCAAGGCTGTGTCTTCCTGGAAGCTAAGGTTTTTTTGGAAAAAAAGTCTGACTCTTTCGACCCGCAGGCGAGAGTCTAACCGCTCCACTACGGCGACTCCAGAGATTGTGTGAACTGTTTATCATATACAGCGTGTATTAATAGCTATTTATATAAAGCTTTATAAAAAGCTCATTTAAAAAAGCTCATCATATACAATTTTACAAATAACTCTACATATAAAGCTATTTAATAGCTCATCTTTTAAAGTATGCATATTAACTGACTATAGAGCTTTCATAAATCGTTTATAAAAGCTCGTTATATAAAGCTTTATAAATAGCTCATCATATAAAGCTGGCATAATTAACTGACGGTATAAATTTCAAAATCGTTTATAATAGTTCTTTGTAAAAAGCTTTATAAAAAGCTCTTTATATACCGCTTGTATAAACAGCTTCTCTTGTAAAACTCTGTTAATAACTAAATAAAGCTCGTATAAATAGCATTATACATAGGTCCATTACGTAAATCTTGTATAAGAGCGCATAATATAAAGCTTGAATAAATAGCTCAACATATAAAACTTCTATAAACAGTTCATCATATAGGGCACGTACAACAACTCACCATATAGAACTTATATAAATTACTCAACACATATACTTATTACAAATAACTCATGATATCGAACTTGAAAAAACAAGTCACCATATGATAATTGCATAAAAACAGCACACTGTAAAATGCTGCCCAGATAACTCAACATCTACAGTTGAAAAGCTTTATTGAATATAAATTAATAACTTTTTAATCTGAACGCATAAATTTTTAAATCTCAGTATGTGGAACTCATATGATGAAACGCCATAAATTACTTTTATAGAGAATTTATAATTCAAGGAATGTCTAAATAAACAGGAAGACACAAAGGGATGTCTGCAATAAAAAAAATCTTCATGTTTTCTACTCATGATGTGCAAGGAAAAGATAAATATTTATAGAAAGCACAATGTGTGTGAGTGTGTGCGTGCGGGCTGCTTCTTCTTCTTTTTCTTCTTTTTCTTTTTCTCCTACTTTCACCACCTCTATCTTCTTTTTCTTCTTTTCTTCTTCTTCTTTTTCTTTTTCTGCTACTTCTTTATCATCCTCATCTTCTTTCTCTTCTTCTTCTACTTCTTTATTATTATCTTCTGCTTGTTTTTCTTCACTTTCTCTAATTCGATCATTTTTGATAGCATGAGATATAATACGCGTTTTCTTGTACCCGGCAAGTTAAACCAGAAGCAGACAATGTAACTACTCCACCATGTTTCCAGAAAGTCGCCAAACTACGGGAGATAACTACGAAACGAAACCAAAACAAGATGGTAGAATCCCCAGTAATGGAGATGGCAATCATAGTCATGACTGACGCGCTCCAATGTGTAACGTCTAAAGCAGAGCTTTCCAAATTCTCATGTTGGTGACACTTCATACAAAATAATTTCACCATACATTAATTCACGCTACTAGAAACCAGAGGGTAAACTATCCCTCTATACGAGGTACGGACACGTACATAAGTTACTTTCGTGCGGATCACCTTCACACTGCAGCGGACACAGCTTTGACAAATCTGGTCTTAACGTTGGGGTGGTGTGGAAGGAATGAGAGAATGAGAGGGAAATAATCAGAGGAAGGGAGCGAGAGAAGAGGTGGCACAGAGGGAATTAGACGATGGGTAAGCGAATCAGTATGGGAAGTTTAATAGAGTCTAAAACAGCGGTTTTCAAACTATGGGTCACGAGCCTTTTGTGTGGGTCCAACGACACTTTCACAGGGGTCGCCTAAGACTATCGGAAAACACATATTCATTGAAGTAGCAACGAAAACATGTTTATGGTTTGGTGGTTACCACAACATGAGGAACTGTATTGAAGGGTCGCCACAACATGAGGAACTATATTGAAGGGTCGCCACAACATGAGGAACCGTATTGAAGGGTCGCCACAACATGAGGAACTGTATTGAAGGGTCGCCACAACATGAGGAACTGTATTAAAGGGTTGCCACAACATGAGGAACTGTATTGAAGGGTTGCCACAACATGAGGAACTGTATTGAAGGGTCGCCACAACATGAGGAACTGTATTGAAGGGTCGCCACAACATGAGGAACTCTATTGAAGGGTTGCGGCATTAGGATGTTTGAGAACCACTGGTCTAGAACTTGTAGAAAGAACTAGTGCATGATCGGCTGGGATCAGTCCTTTGTTTTTTATCTAACTTTGGCCGATACATCCGACTTCATCAACCAATGATAAAGTCGAATGGTTCGGCCGAGAGGTGCAAATATCGCAGCTTTGCAGAAAACTGATCATCTGTATTTACTGTGTGCGGGTATGTGTGTCTGCGTATGTTAGGGCATGTGTATGTGTTTAATTATAAGAGTGATTTAAATGGGTATATTTGTGTGTCTGTGTGTGTGTTCAATTATTATAGTGTTTTATATGGGTATTTGTGTGTGTGTGTGTGTGTTTGCGCGCGCCTGCGTGTGGCTGCGTCTGTGCGACTTTGTGTGTGACTTATATCGATGTGTCTGTGTATGTGACCATGTGTGTGAGACTGCGTGAATGTGTGTGTGATTGTATATGTGTATATGTGCGTATCTATATTTGTGTGTGTGTGTGTGTAACCGTTTGCGACTGCGTGTGCGTGTGGGGATATGTGTCCCTCTGTGTGTATGTATATACTCGTATGTTTGTGTGACTGTCTATGTGACTGTCTGTTGACATTAGTCCGTCTGCGTGTATGTGTGAATTCTGCATTTATCTATACGTCTGTATGACAATTCTCATCGCGATGTTAACGTCATGTTTCCATTTCTTAATTTTCTCCCTAATGCTTTCATTTCTCAGTTGGAACGTTTCGAGACAACAAAAGAATGACAATTGAGCTATGTCGATTGTCGTACACGGCCTTAACGTCTTTGCCTAAAATAAGCAGAATCGATAATTAATCTATCTGAGACTGTATTTGCTTTCTGCTCGGAGAATTGCCTGTTTTAATCCGCTGGAGACGTGCATTTTCCGTTTGGAGAAGCAAGCAAAAATTGCTCGTGATTGAAGGTTTCGGACATTGCAAACAGAACTTTTCGCGCCCTGCTTGTCTCGTCTGTCTGTTTCATAATGTTGTTTAGGGGTGGTGGAAGCCTGGTGGTGGGTGGTTGTGTCAGCATCTAGGGCAGACTGGTGGACATATAGATAAACAGGCGGACGGATGGATAGACAACCCGACAAACAATGAGATAAACTGGCAGACAGGCAGACTGTAAAATAAACAGACATGTAGGTCGATAGGCTGCTAGATTCGTATTTAGAACGAACAAACTTTATTTTCGAAGGGTTACAAATTGGGCACGCAGGCCCGTCGGGTGAACAGGCAGGCAAGCATACAGACGGATGAAGGGGTGGGTGAACAGATGGACAGATAGTTGGGTGGCTAGACAGTCAGACTGGGTATATGGATGAGTGGACTAGCAGGCAGGAAAAGAGAGGCATGTTTAGGGATATCGACAAATAGATGATAGCTAATTGATTGATCAAATGATCGACCAATCGATTCATTCATTCATTCATTCATTCATTCATTCATTCATTGATATTGTGTGACTTGTGAGTAAGCAGGTACATATGTACACAGATAGACTGATTCATGCTTTTTTCCGCTTGGTTTTCGAGGTCCCTTTTCGAGGGCTGGAAAGGAGGGGGTGGAGTATACTAACTGCCCCCACTCCCATCCTCCTCACCCCATCACACCAACAAGCATGTCGTAAAAGTCGACTAATGAGGAATGTTTCCTTCGAAGTCGGAGCGCCTCTGTGTGAGAGGCAAGAAATCGTCAATCTGCAAACAAACATGCCAGATCTGTAAAACAGGCGCGCACGCAAAACTCACGATCTGGGACAAGATTAAAGCCCAGAAGTGAGCCATTACACTCGGGCACTTAGGGGCTACGAAGCAACTTATGGTCAGATTAGGTTTGTCTTAGCCTGAAATTAGGCCCATTTATTGAAAAGTGCATTGCTCTTCTGTCAAACGTCCATTCAAAGGACCCCCTCTCCACGCTTTCTAACGTTTGGGGCTAGCCATGTAGGGCTAGACCTTTGTTTTATAAACAAATTGGCACTGAATGGGTCGTAATGTGGGCGGACACCCTTACACCGGTCGCCTTTACCTCCCATGGCTTTTACCTGGTACCTAAGACTGAGTTGACCTAGCAGCCAAAGTCATTTTTGGAAAGAGAGTTTTAAAAAACTTAAGCTCTGAACTCCCCTTCCTTCGGATCTGTAGGAGAGCATCTAGCTGCTGCACCACGGCACTTTCCCAAAACACCCATGTTACCTATGCTATCACTCGACCAGTTTCCTCTGTCATATGTCTGCCGCAAGGAGAGAAAGAGGGAGGGGAAGAGAGAGAGAGAGAGAGAGAACGAACGATTTTTATTTTCAAATCGTCAAGAATTGGGCATGCAGGTCTGTCTTACACTACACTCCTCTTTCCTCATTCGTGTCATCAGATGATTCCATTCACACATCATTTAACAAACAATGGTTAGCATCCTCAAATATATCTCATTCTTAACTACAAACGCTGGAATGTGCTCTAATTATATCCAATTTCTAAACAAGAATGTCGGGGGGAGAGAGAGAGAGAGAGGTGAAATATGTTTGCTGAATTGGACAGAGATTTTCTGTGATGTGTTTAACACTGTATTTGAAACGTTCTCGCAGTTTCGTCCCCTCATGGTGTGTGTGTGTGTGTGTGTGTGTGTGTGTGTGTGTGCGTGCGTGCGTGCGTGCGTGCGTGCGTGCGTGCGTGCGTGCGTGCGTGCGTGCGTGCGTGCGTGCGTGTGTGTGTGTGTGTGTGTGTGTGTCCCCCCTGCTTCCCTCCCTTGTTTGTTACAAAGACATGTTTACTCCTGATGTCTGTAACATTATACAGCTAATGGCGAATGTTGGGAAACTTCCGTTTTCACCAAACTGGTCAACTCAGCAGACGCAGAATTAAGTGAACTAAAATAGCAATAAAGAAGAAAATACCAGAGAACACAGGAATAGATATGTTTTCACAGTCGATGTCACTGCACATTGAACATTGTCATGAGTGCTCAGTCCTTGGATCCAGGAGCGAATCCGAGGTACCTCTGCTGACTGTTTCATGAGAAGATTGTTATAGTTCTCTTGTCTGCACCTCGAAGACGCTTCTCCAAGCATTATTCCTAGGTCACGTATTTATGTCAGCGTCAGAGATTCAATATAATCCCCCAAACTAGTCTGTAAAGCATTGATGATATCAGCTTTGTCCATACTTCCAGTCTGCAATTGTGCAATGGAACAGACTGTAGTTTCTGTCATGCTTATATCTTTCTTAGCCCCAATTTTCACACAATGAAAAATTGTTTGGTCTCAGTGAGGTGCTCAGCTCCTTCTCTGATTAAGCAGAACTGAATAAAAGTTTGCTTCTAGCAACATGAAATCAGATATCTCAGAGCGATGATACATGCTGATATATCTTTACACAGTTTACCTACTAGAGACAAATTCAGGGCTAACTATGGAACCATACTAAGGCCATGCGATCAACCAGTCTACCGTTGCTCAGCCGACATGATCTGACACACCTGTTCTACGTTGAGACTGCGTGCAGTCAAACAATTCAGACAGGGCGTCTGACCAAACCGAGCCTGCCACGGAGCGTTGGCCTTTTAATATACAGTTGCGAGGCTTCTTCGCATATGTAATCAAGCTAAAATCAAGTTAAATTCCTCGTTGTACGGCTCATGTGTAAACAAACTAAAATCAAGTTGAATTCGTCGTCGCACGGCTAATGTGTCTCTAAACTAAAGTCAAGTTAAATTCGTCGTCGCACGGCTAATGTGTCTCTAAACTAAAGTCAAGTTAAATTCGTCGTTGCACGGCTACAGTGATGACCACCAGCGCCACACCATACGGACTATATAAGATTGAGACATAGAAATTCTTATTTGTTCAAAATGGGACCGGAC
>CAJHNH020000200.1:45000-70000 GCA_905116865.2 Candidula unifasciata | reverse complement strand
CCCCTGGCTGTTGTGTGGTTTCACTAGGCAAATTTACGTCCAGTAGTTTGCCGTTGCTTTCAGGACGGTCGGCTCCCTGATACCACTGTCGAAACCAACGCAAGGCGTATGGCCCGCAACTGGGATCGAACCCCGTACCCCGGCATTACGAAGCGTTCGCATCTACTTAGCCACAGATCCTGCTCATTAATAATACAGAATTTAAAGAAGTAGCAATTGCATGCAGGAAGCAGAAGTATCCAAGACATCTCTTTAGAAAAATATAAAGAATACATTTCTTCTTTTTCTTTGATTATTTCTATGTCTTCTATTCCGTCTTCAAATGTGAACTTGGATGACGTTTGGGGTCGCAGTGAAATTTGAATACAGTTTATCGTTTTTGTGATAATGAAAAAAATTTTTAAGCCGGGCATAAAATGTTCTAATAACTACTGACAGGCCCTACTGTACGAATGCAGGTTTCATAAAGATCCCTGTAGGTAGTTGCTGGAGCTGTCGAGATTGTGCGTGTGCTACGGCCTCGGCATGCGGCTAGCCGTTCAGCTGAGAGAGACCCAGCCTTATAATGAGATAATCCGTTTCTCGACGTGAACTAAATTAACTCAATCAGGTGACCATAAGTCACGTTTATTGCCGGGACAGTATCGTATTTTAGACAGACCTGGGCTGTCTCATCGATACTCAGTGTCTGTTGGGACAATGTATACTTTGTTCAGAATCGATCTGGCGGTCTCTGCATTCCTCAAAACGACACTATCCCGACGATATCGTAGTCACCCTATTATTTAATTCACTTTCAATCTCTTTAGTCGGCTCTGTGGCTAAGTCGATGCGAACGCTTCGTAATGCCGGGATGCCGGGTTCGGTCCCAGCTGCGGGTCATGCGCCTTGCGTTGGTTTCGACGGTGGTATCAAGAAAGCCGACCGTCCAGGAACCAGTGGCAAACTACTGGACGTAAATTTGCCTAGAAAAACCACACAACAGCCAGGGGCTGTTAGGGTTGGTTCTACAACGTCCTGTAAAAGGATACGCAACTAACATTCAATCACTTTATCTTCATTATCATCAGTTTCCACTTTTAACGTTAATTAACCGTTGTGGGGAGAAACATTTGCGTGTTGGTGTAGATCATCATCATTATGTAGCAGGTCCTTTGCAGAACGTCGCTCTCATCACTGTCTGCCTGAAAGAAACTCGGTCTCCCGCCTCATGTACTTTCACACTCAAGGAGTCACTTATATCCTGTACCCATCTTCGTGTCGGTCAGTCCCTGCCCCTCCTTCCTGGTACCATGCCTTCTGCTATAATTGTTTCCAATCAGTCGTGGCGCTTGATATGACCAAAATATTTCAGATTTCGGTTGATGTAGATAGAAGCTCTTTAATGTCATAAATCCATGATCTCTAGGTCGGCCTTTTGATTTCACTTCAAATCTGTTCGCGTGTAGCACCTGCGTTGTTCCGCCTATTTATTGAAGCCCATCCAGAAAGCGAAGAACGCTGTAGCCATCATAAGTGACAAAGGGCGGTTGTCTGGCACTGGATATCTCATTCGGTGGAAAAGTTTAGCTACGAAATTCATTAACTCATTAACAAGTCTGTTTGTTTGTTTGTTTTAGTATCCAGAACCTATGAGTTGTTAACCCTCAGGCTCGGTATTATGGATATCGCAACCTTTCGGCCTTGATTCCCTTGTAAATACCGTAAATCTGGGAGAAAATGTGGCTTTTCTGCCTACCCCCGGGATTGAACCCGGACCACAAGGAGCTCGTCACCCGGTCTTCCACGCAATCCGGTTTAGCCAACAACGCTAGAGAGCCGGGCGAACAAGTCTGTAAAGGTCTTATCTTGGCCTTTGATTCATTGAGACCCGAGAAGCAGAAAACAAGCCAACCGACTGAGGTCAATGTGGAACAGTGACGTGCAATACAAAACTTTAATCTCTTATCCTCCATTGCTCAAGTATACCTTACCTGAGTAAAGGCACGACAAGACTGGAAAAAACGTTGTCTATATTTATTTATATATGGTAGACTGTCCATGATTTAAAGTTGTATGTTTGACCGAATTATGTGTGACATGCAGCAATCACTAGTAATTGTACATAATTTACAGTTGTATATTAAATGTGTTAAATGCCACATATAGATTTACTAATAAACGGCCATCACTAATAATGTATGTAATATATATCACGTGTAGTAATTACTATTAAATGTCCAGGATTTGATCTACTATAGTAAATGCATTATAATGACATCTATTAATTACTAGTAAGTGTTCATTACTTACACCCATATATTTTCTTTGAAGTCGGGGTGCATCTGTCTGAGAGGCAAGAAACCAACAGTCTGCATACAAATAAGCCAGATTTGTAAAACAGATCTGCAAGCAACACTCAGGTTATGGAACAAAAGACTAACGCCTAGAACTTTCCGCTGGAGTTTACAGCCGGCGAACGCAAAGAAAGAAGAAGAAGACACCCATATGGTAAATGTATATTAACTAGTAACTGTCCATGATTTACACCCATATATTGTATGTATTATACGACATATGTAGCCGTGACCAGCAATCGTCTGTGTATTCCTCAGGCTGATCCCAAGGCCACAACTGAAAAGGAAATCAGTAGAATTGGTCCGGGCGGTTACTTCGGTGGTAAGCATCTGTCTCTGTTGAGTGTGTGTGTTATGTGTGTATGTATGTATTTGTGTGTATTATGTCTGTGTGTGTTATGTGTGTATGTATGTATTTTTGTGTATTATGTCTCTGTGTGTGTGTGTTATGTGTATATTTATGTATGTGTTTCTATGCATGTGTGTATGTATGTATTAATGTGTTTATGTATGTTTGTACGTGTGCTTTTGTGTGTGTATGTATATTTATGTGTGTATGTATGTATGTACGTGTGCTTTTATGTATGTCTGTGTGTATGTCTGTGTTTATGTGTGTGTGTATATATATATTTATGTATGTGTATGTATGTGTGTATATATTATGTGTGTATGTATTATGTATGTATGTATGTATGTATGTATGTATGTATGTATGTATGTATGTATGTATGTATGTATGTATGTATGTATGTATGTATGTATGTATGTATGTATGTATGTATGTATGTATGTGCTTATGTAAATGTGTGTGTGTATGCATGTACATTTATTTATGTGTGTGTATGTATGTGTGTGCGGCATCCATGGCTTAGGCGTTGCGAGTCTGACTTGTAATCCAACGTACCGCGATCGAAACCCACTGCTGGCTGCGTGGATTTTTATCATGGTATGGGGCGTCGCAGGTCGACGCAGCCTAAATTGGGTATGAGGATGGCTGTCCTGGGAAAGTAAAGACCGCCGGCGTAATGCTGACCACATTTATGCCTATTGGTCTGTAAAAATATGGGACGCTCTTCCCACATACCCGATGTGCCTAAGGCGCGAAAATGGATCTTTACTTTTTTTTTTTACTTTACTTATGTATGTGTGTATATGTGTGTATGTATGACTGTAAGTATGTATGTGCATGCATGTGGGCATTTATGTGTGTATGTATGTAGAAATAATAGAAAGAACTCTAGAGCGGGAGCATGTTCAGCTGAAATCTACCGATCTTCAGGAGGAATCCCGCTTTAACAATTCTTTTTGGCTGTAGACACTCTCGGGGGGGGGGGGGGGGGGGCGACCAGGATCGTGACTTCCAGGCCTCGGACGTCTCCTGCTGATCGGACTATCGGACAAGACTTTTTGGTGATTATTGCTCCAGGTACTGAGGTTATAGTGATAAATATCGTCGCTGCTGTGGTAAAATAAGCGCCTATCAGAGTGACAAATGGACAGACGTTTATCGACAGTTAGCAGTAGCACGAGCACACGTTGATCGGATAACTTTGGCCTTAGGGTTTTTAAAGTTCTTTTCCACTGGCGCGCTTGGACCAATCTACCGAGTACTATCCCCTACGTCGTTCCGTTGTGTCCATAACCAGCTCGAAGCTCTTTCAGCGGCTTCGCCTAGTTGCTTTACCCTGTTTCATGGCGAGCTTAGCTGCTTTAGTGCATTGTATGTGGAAGCGCTTACCTCGACGGCAAAGAGTTTTACTTAGTACCCTTTATAGCCCGTCAGAATAGCCCCTAGGTCTCTGTACTTCTCAAGTTTGTACAGTTGTAAGTCGTCGATTCTCGATTCATACGGCACGCCCAGCTCTGTCGGGGCGAGTTGACGTTTCGCCGGCGAGTTGAATACCATGTTTGACCTCAGGCCAGTCTTTCAGGTTGATTCGGGCTATTTCTCAAAAACGAACGGGTGGACTGCCGGTTGCCAGTCCCTCGCGCAGTCGAGTGTATGGCTTGAATTGCAGGTTTCACTATTCGACTACGGGTTGTCCCCGTGGCGTTGGCGGCTCGACTCCCACCTGCGGATCGAAAGGGCGTTGGTTCGCGTCCTGACGCAGCTCGACTTTTTTTGTTTTTTTAAATAACCTTGACTTCCAGGTCGACCCAGCATTGAGTGGGTACCAGTTGCAGTCCTGGGAAGTAAAGGCGGTCGACGTGATGCTGACCACATCATCCGCCAAATGCCGACTTGTCTATGAAAATATATTTCTAGCCCTATATTCCCCATACGCCAAAAGGCGTGGAAAAGGGACCTTACCATTCGACCACGCAATCTAGCCTCTTCAGAATAATGCGTAGGTCATTTTCACCGCCTGTTAAAACAGTCGTATCGTCCATAAATACGCTCTCTCAGTGGTGACATCCACTGATACCCAGTCTAAAGGCCCTGCCCGCAGCCGGTAGCTCCTATCTTGTATACCCTGCATGGTCATGGCGAACAGTACCGGAGAAATCGTACAAACCGTTGCGATCTCTTCTCAGTCCACTTCGTATTGAACGTGGGTATAGAGAAGCGTATGGCGAACTTGGAAAAATACTGCTCAACCATAGCAGTCATCTGTGCCGCTACCTGGAACATGCGAATATGTTTGTGTGCATGTGTGTTTGTTTGTATGTGTGTGTATATATGTATGTTTGTACGTATTAATGTGTATGTATGTATGTACATATGTATGTACGTATGTATGTATTTGTGTACATATGTATGTGCGTGTGTATGTATTTGGGTACATATGCGTGTACTTTGTATGTATTTGTGTATGTATATATGTGTGTATGTACGTATATGTATGCATCTGTCTGTTATGTATGTATGTATGTATGTATGTATGTATGTATGTATGTATGTATGTATGTATGTATGTATGTATGTATGTATGTATGTATGTATGTATGTATGTATGTATGTATGTATGTATGTATGTATGTATGTATGTATGTATGTATGTATGTATGTATGTATGTATGTATGTATGTATGTATGTATGTATGTATGTATGTATGTATGTATGTATGTATGTATGTATGTGTGTGTGTGTGTGTATGTATGTATGTATGTACGTATGTATCTATGTATGTATTTATGTATGTATGTATTTGCGTGTATGCATATGTATGTGTGCATGTATGTGTATATGTATGTACGTATGTATATGTATATATGTGTGTAGGTATGTGTGTGCGTGTATGTATGTGTGTTATGTATGTATATATGTACGTATGTATGTATTTCTGTTTGTGTGTATGTTTGTATGTATTTAAATATGTATGTGTATGTAGATATGTATGTATGTGTGTATGTATTTGTGTGTATATGTGTTATGTATGTATGTCTTTGTAGACCTAAGTTGGTATTATCTAGTTCGGTAGAGCAACACAATTTGTTACTGGTGCTCATTTATATGCCAGATACCATGTTGAAGTTCTGACAAGAGCAAGATTAACTCATTTTCTTCCGTCTTCCTTCCGTCTTCTCCCCTCTACGGCTGCTACCTGAAGGTTTGTTACTGAGATTACAGATTCCTAATCTGGATGACAGACTAACAGGACACATTCAAAATACCATATTCAGTGTTTTAAAAAAAGACAATTTAGGCACCTGGTTACAGAGCTGAATGTCTGAGAAGAAACAGGTTTAATACACGTGATGGCAACATTGTGATTTTGTGTGTGTGTGTGTGTGCTGACGCGCGCGCCCGTGCATATGTGTGTGTGTATGTGTGTGTGTGTGAAATCCCTTTCTTTGAAGATCAAATAACGTGTTACGAATAAACAGACCTTTTACTAAGATCAAAGACCTGATAAAGATAGAGACAGCTCTCTGAACATTAAACACACTTGATGTGTACTGACAAAACCCAGCGTCGACTGACAGTTACACTCAGCCTTGAAGACATTGAACATGTCACAGGCTTTGGTTATCTTGTGTCCCTAATTGACATTACCGTGGGGAAATTCCACATAGAAAGGTGGAGATCACTTGTAACGGTGCAGAGGTTAAACAGTATGACGGAATTTTTACCCGTGACAGAATCCTTATGCATAGTACTGCAGGTAACTCCAACCTATGTCCCTGACTGACTGACTTTCTACCCCACCAGGACATCACACAAGCGATAAACACCCGATGACACAAAGTGCCACCATATGGATGAGGATCGCCGTGGAGAGGTCCCAGAAACCGCGTTCAGACATTTGGCCATATTTATGGCCTGCCTATATTGCGGCCCCTGGCAAAAGCCAGGGTGGGGCTTCAAATAACAAAAAATTTCCTCCTAAAAAGGACGAAACTGAATTAACACCTATGTCCCTGTTGCAGACGTCCTAGTTATAGTGTTGTTGTTGTTGTTGTTGTTGTTGAACAAGGTGTCTGGCAATATCTGCAAGTAGTAAACCGTCAATAACAAACTCAGAATGGACGAACTGATCGATCGAATAGTTTGGAAAACCTACAATGCAAAATAATAAAGGAAATGAAATCACGCCTAATTTCTGTTTGTAAAGTTAGTTAGTTGCTTACCCCTTACAAATTTACGTCCAGAAGTTTGCCATTGCTTTCTGGGCGGTCGACTTCTGGATATCACTGTCGAAACCAACGCAGGACGAAATACCCACAGCTGGGATCGATCCCGGCACTCGGGCATTACGAAGCTCGTTCGCAACGCCTAAGCCACAGACCCTGCATGTAAAACGTAGACAAAGCAAACCGGCTGGAAAAGATCTAGCGGTGGTGGAAGTGTGGTTACTGAGGAGCATGCGCCAAATGCAGTGTTGCCACTTTTCTTTGACAAAAAACATCCAAAACGGAGACAAAAAATATATAAAAACATCTACATTTGCGTAGAAAACATCTAGAAAAAACATCCAACTAGAAAAAGTCACAAATTACAGTGCAAATGATATGACGTACCCTATAGAATCATGTACTCATCTTTACTGAAGTCTGCCTTATAAGATCCACAGAATAAACCTAGCTTGGATAATGAAGTTGAAGTTTCAGATCCAAAATGACTCTGGTATGCTTAAGCTGTTCCAATTTCTTTCAATACCCAATCAGGGAGCTGATAAGTGGAACAGCCTTTTCCTACTCTTATCAGGCTGAATTTTATTGTCAAGATAGCATTTAAGAGGTCAAATTCCATCCTGTTTCTTAGGTTAGATTTGATAAATTCACGCCAAAAAACATCTAGAAAAACATCTACCATCTAAACGTCAAAACGCCATCTAAATGCAAGGGAAAACATCTAAATCTGGATGTAAAACATCCAAAGTGGCAACACTGGCCAAATGTCTTGGACGTGAGGGAACAAACAAATAAGGCAGGTCTTTATTTAATACAACAGAACACAGCCACCCTTATGTGGCTAAGTGAGAGTTCCTAATGGACCTATGACATATTAGGGTATCAGATGAATGAGGAGGGAGAAGAAGAAGATAAGTAAGAACAAGAAAAAAAGAAGAAAAAGAAAAGATGATGACGATGATTAAAAAGAAGAAGAAAGATAATGAATGAAGAACAAGAAAAAGAAAAATTAAGAACTAGAAAAAGAATGTGATGATGAATAAAATAAAATAAAAACTAATAAAAAAAAGTTTAGTTACTTTAACTACAGTATTTCCCTGGTTGTCGGCTCTGTGGCTAAGTCGATGCGAACGCTTTGTAATGCTGGGATGCCGGGATCGATCCCAGCTGCGGAACATGCGCCTTGCTTTGGTTTTCGATAGTATTATCAGGGGGCCGACCTCCAGAAAGCAGTGGCAAACTACTGGACGTAAAATTGCCTATAGAAACCACACAACAGCGAGGGGCTGCTAAGGTTGGTTCTGCAACGTCCAGTAAAGAATACGCAACTAACCTTATTTCCCTGGTTTAGCTAAGATTGAATGTGGAATGTTACATTGAGAATCGACATCACAGCATTCAGGGCACTCCCATGGGCGCTCAGTCCCCATTTCCAGCAGCAGACAAAGAGCTCCAATTCCGATGGTACCAGTAACTGATTTTACATCCGTCTGGCCTTTCCCTTGAGTGTTGAGCATCGGCAGAATCCCCTGGTAACCATGCGCAGCGCCATTCTCTCCAGACTCTAATGATCTATTCATGCCTTTACTAAAATTGTCCTGGATTCATAGAATATACGTTCAGTTGTTGATGCCTACATTTATTTAGACACTTTAATCCTAACGTTAGCACCTGCAGACGAGTTAAAGTAAACATTTTAAGACCATGCATCTTTCCCGTGGCAGCATGGATGTGAATCAAGGACTCTAGCTCAGTCTTTGAAAAAGAAAAAAAAAAATCAAAGCTTTTGAGCTGAAATGGTACAAAAATATGCTTAGAATACCGTTTAAAAAAAAAACGTCGAGATCCTGCGTGACCTAAACATAAAGGAGAACTGGCTCATAAACAGCATCTCCACCCCCCCCCCCCCCCCCCCCCCCCCCCCCCCCCCCCCTCTTTTCCCCCGAAAGCGGAGGTATTTTGGGCTTGACAAGCGTCATGACGGTCTGGAGAAAACGGTGATGAAGGCTGCAGGTTCCGGAAAACAAGGCAGAGGCTGGCCTCCGCGAATGTGGATACAGAACATTAAAGAAGCATTGGTTATGAAAGCACATAGGGCTCGATAAAGAAACCTGCAGGCATACCTTGTAAAGGATATGATGATTTACTGATTGAATCCTAATATTTGATTGCATTTACGTTGCTTTAGAATCGACACAATGCTTGTTAGGTTAGAATCGACAGAATCACTATTACATTACAATCGCCAGTCCACCATATGTTAAAATTGGCAGCCTATATTATGTAAGAATCGACACGACTCATGTTACATTAGAAAAATGTATTCTGAATTTCTAAAAAAAAAAGTAAAGGTAAAGTCTGGAGATGTGAACCAGCGTCATTGCGAGCGATTATAAACCATAAGCGCTCTGCCACCACTACGGACAGCTGATAGGAAACAGTCCGTCTGTGTCGCCTACCGCACGCAACTCCGTAGCTACAGCGACGTTCCTTCATTTATCCTAGAGTGTTAACTCTGGTACCCATTACCTAAAGGCTGGGCGAACCCCGGTTTCAAACATCGGCCGTGGGCTTCAGCGAGTCGCAGCTGGATTTGAATGCGAGTCTCCTATCGACTGCGCTAACCCGACCCGGAAACGCGGCCTCTGAATTTCTAACTATTCTTTGACTCTCAAACACCCAAGCCTTTCCAAAAACTCGTCTCCTACGCTTTGCGAGTATGCCCATCGTTCCTCTTTATTTGCCCTTTGCCATTCGCGCGTCCCATTTCTCTCTTTTCCTTGGTGGATACTTGCGCACGAGACTGGAGATTATGTGTACCTTTTGTAGCCGTTACAGGGGCCCTGACTATAACTTTCCTGGTGGTTGAACGGGGTATCTACCGTTGCCCTATTGGCTGCCACTAGCACTGAGACTTGCTAGTCCGTCCTACGGTGTCAGACCTTCAGGTCATGTTGGTCTGCCAGACCACGACCGGCTCCAGCGACGGTCCGTGCTGCTGACGTCACCGGGTCGGGCTGACAATGCGTTTCCGCAGCGGTTTTCAACAGATCGGTCGCGACACTTTTAGGTGTCGAACAGCCCTTTCACATGGGTCGTCTAAGACTATTGTAAAACACATATATATACACTGCAGTTATAAAGTAGCAACGAAAATAATTTTACGTTTGGGAGTCAACACTGTGTATCAAAGGGTCGCTGCTTTAGGAAGTTTGAGAACCTGTGCTGTAGAGGGTCCACCTCCTCCCTGTAGAGTGTCTACCTTCTTCCTGTAGAGTGTCTGCCTCCTTCCTGTAGAGTGTCTACCTCCTTCCTGTAGAGTGTCTACCTCCTTCCTGTAGAGTGTCTGCCTCCTTCCTGTAGAGTGTCTACCTTCTTCCTGTAGAGTGTCTACCTCCATCCTTTAGAGGATCTACCTCCTCCCTGTAGAGAATCTACTTCACCACTGTAGAGTGTCTACTTCCTCCCTGTAGAGGATCTACCTCCTCCCTGTAGAGGTTCTACCTCCTCCCTGTTGTCGCGCGCCCACGTGGGTAAATACACTGATATAGTGAGGGTGTGGGTTTGAACCTTAACAATGCCCACCCACGTGAGAAACTGGACTATTATCTAAGCTATGTTGATCCTAGACAGTCCTGGATAGCCAAGAAAACAGCGAGTGGCTCGTTCCATGAAATGAAAGTTGCTGTACTTGTATCCACAGGAGTAGGAGAAGGGATAGATAGATATCTGGATACACCCACTGTGATATCATCCAGGTGCTCATTTAACCCCTCCGACTGCTCTCCTCTCCTGGCATTACTTAAAAGCCCCCATCAAGTGATTTAAATATTTGTTAGCTGAAGTAAACTAATATGCACAAAGACACTTGAACCTAAGTACACAATTTACTCAACTATGTGGTAACAACATCAAACATGATTTATTTGAATAAATCGAAATTAAAATGAACTTGTTTAGGCTAGTAGAGTTGAGGTGATGTTATAACTGACATTAAAGTTGTACATAACTTAGCTTCTAGTTTCTAGTAGGAGAATTCACCGTCGGACAGTTCTCGGCTTGATACCCTGCCTATCTTTTCCAGTTTGTCGTCCTCACTGCTTTCTGCAGGTCGTTACACTCGACGGTCGGCAAATAATGGATGCCTACTAGTCCCTGCCCAATGTGGGAACTGGAGAATGAAGAAACAAGCGCATATTTGTAGTATCTGCTCTAGATATACACTAAGCATGTATATTATACTAACATCAAGCATGTTTATTTAAATAAAACATTTCATCTCTCCCTCATGCTCACATTCACTCCTGTCCACTTTGGAAGGGCTTATGTCTCACATTCCAACTGTTACATCTTCTGCCTTCCTCTACACGTCCTGTAATGATAGTCAAGTCTTCTACGTCAGGTGCCATCTCTCGTACAGACTCAAATGACACTCAGTCAGACAGAACAAGTTCTGGAATCCATGCTTGGAACAATAGACGCGCCCAGAATGCTAACAATAGTTCTGGGGCGAATCAAATAACAAATCTCGTGGATTTACTCTCCGGGATCAATCTCCGCATTAGCCTCCCGAGAGTTAAACACATTTCAGTGTGTTAGCTGTATGTAATACAGATTCACATTAACCACACGTGAAAAGATTGCCAAAGTTATCTTCACGCTTGTGATTTCAAAAACATGATAGTTCATTAAATTTCAATGGCAACAACAACATTTAGGTTTTACAACATTGAAACACATGTGCACGAAAAACATTCATGACACTATCAAATAGGAAATAAAGCAATGTGACAGTGCCCTACGAGAATGAAGAAATGTCCGCCTAGGAGTACTACAAAGTGATGAAGACACACTTGAGCAAAAACAGTTAGATTTCTATCACAAAATATAGATTTGAACCTAATTTCGATCTTACCTGGAAAATGATACCACAATGCCAACAGTTCTGTCTCAAGCTTAGGTTAAGCCCAACAGATGGCATGTGCTTGACAGCGTCTCATTTACCAGATCTAGAGTTCACCACTTTATAACTTTTATTAAGCTCCCCCTACATTACGCCTAAAATCATTCTCATTCAAGGATATCACAGCTCCTCCCTGTGGGTAAGGTTATTCGCTGTCAGTCAGGGCTGTACAACACTTGTTTAAATTCCCACGGTCACCTTCTACAGGTTCAATTAAGCTGGTCAAAGCTAATAGGCCAAGTCACACCTCCAGTCTACTTCACCTGTCATCACGATAAAATCAGACTTTGTCAATTCTTCTGCCCACACTTTCGGTTCCCTGTGTCAATATTGACGATCTGACCGGCACTCCAGTTTAGGTAACCTCAGGGGGAATTAAACACAATTAGCCGGGGTTATCTACTCCTAATGGTCTGGCTAAGAGATAAATATCTGACACCAACAAATGGTGTGCAAATCTCCAGTCAGTAAGTCTGGGCTGGGCAGAATCACAGGCGTCACAAAGACTACCTTAACACTTTACATCTGGGAAAGAGTCTCAGTGTTTGATATGACCAACAGTCCCGGAGAATTAAATGTTATATCTGGTCGTCTTTCTTCTGTAAGGATGTATCCAAATCCCTATTTTTCTGTATACTTTCAAAATACAAAGAAATAAAAGTAGGTTGAGGAAAGACATTCTGCAGTCACCGATCGTATTGTCACACCTGTAGAGGATCTACCTCCTCCCTGTAGAAGTTCTACCTCCTCCCTGTAGAGTGTCTACCTCCTCCCTGTATAGTGTCTACCTCCCCCTTTAGAGTGTCTACCTCCTCCCTGTAGAGGATTTACCTCCTCCCTGTAGAGGATCTACCTCCTCCATGTAGAGGATCTACCTCCTCCCTGTAGAGGATCTACCTCCTCCCTGTAGAGTGTCAACTTCCTCCCTGTAAAGTGTCAACCTCCTCCCTGTAGAGTGTCTGTCTCCCCTATGTAAAGGTTCCACCTCCTCCCCTTTGAGTGTCTACCTCAGGTCTCCGAGTTCCGCCCCCCCCCACCCCATCCCCACCCCATCCCACTCTCACTCCATTCCACTCGTTTGGGGTTTTAGAGAGATGTGTGGAATTTACCCTGTTGGTTTCCCATGTATGAAGTTGCACGAAAAGGCGCAGAACTGGTCAATCCTAGAGGTAGCAGCCCGAAGGGGACAAACAGACAAATCTTTCCCCAGTCCCTTCTTCTTTTTTTTTTCTCTAGTTCACGACAGTCATTTTTTTTTTTTTTTTAATCTATATTGGGAGGGTGCCTCTTAAGACCAAAATTCATAACTTGCAACTCTACACAAGGGCGCAGCGGCTACATGTGAAGCAAACGGAACAGCAAGACTGATTAGGAAAAGGATATATACACAAAGGAGACTGCAGGAGATCCTCTCCCTGGCACATCGCTCATTACTTGTCCTCACTGTCCAAGAACTTTTCGGGCCCGCATCAGCCTCATCAGTCATCTTCGTACTCATACTTGATGAAAAAGAGTGGTTATCATCATTTTCTTGATAGACAGCACACAACTATAGGGTGTTTATAAGCTTCTATTCATATGAAAATATATACCCAACACCAACGCCATTAGAAGCTTATCTTTTTCTTGTATTTTTCAATAAATAAAATAATAGTCAATAATAATTTCTGTGTATGGAAAACCCGATAGTTTTACTCTGTCTCTTCTTGGTGGTAACTCTTTTCACCGTTCGGCTTGCACTTCCTAATGCTTGGGCCCAACTGTAGTTTCAGAAAAGGCATACTACGTTCGATTTCTTATAACACTTTTGTTTCCGATCAAGATATGAGTCTAGCATCATGTGCTCGAGGCCTGGTCAAAGTAAAGGGGGACTTTAGTAAAGTTGTACATTTTTTGCCTTAGGAAATGGGTCCCAGCTGAATGTATGTGATACTTCTCCCTCTTACTGTTCACCGGCTGTAAACTCCGCAGGGAAAATCTTATCTTTCGTCCGTTTCTGGACTCGTATCGAATTAGCGTTTAGCGTGGTCCAAGCTTATTTGTATACAGACTGTTGGTTCCAGACCTTTCAGGCAGATGCGTTCTGATTTCGAAAGAAGCAACCCTAATTTGTCTTCTTTTACGACATGCTTGTTAGAGGGCATTGAGATATACTCTCCTCTCCACCCCTAAAGTGAGGTCCTGGAAGCAACACGGGGAGGTAGAGATTCGAACACCAGAATTTGAGCCGCCAGGTGAGCTCCTAGTCGCTACGTTACCGTGGTTCTCCAGAGCCTTATGTGCTAACAGAGCAAAAATGTGCCCTTTCCGTTTTCATTTTACAACCAGAGCAAAATATCCCTTTGCATTTTCCTTTTGCAACCAGAAAAAGGGATCAGTTTCATAGTGGTGGATAAAATACACAGTAGGTGGGGAAGGGTGGGGGGGGGGGGGGGGGGGAGACAGGAAGACAGAAAACCAGATACAGGAAACGAAATGATAGAGAGCGCCAGCTCAGCTGAAAGCCACATAATGGATTCACACAGAGATGAAGCGAGATCAAACGATCTCTAGAATAGATTAGGTGGCCGAGACAGGGGTCGGGGTAAGTAGTCGATACACAAATAGAGTAAATAAGAGAGTTTTCAGTTCCTCTTGAGTTTTGCCGGTAACTGGGTGGTCTAAAGGATAGTATCTCAGCCCCCCACCTCTTGGGGGCACTTACCCTAGGGGCCTCACTATGTGTATATCAAGTGACTTGCTACAAATGAAAAATGTCATTCCCGTGAGTGTCGTCATAGGGGCCTTAGTACACTGATTTTCCCGGCGGTCCATAAGGATATTTAAACAGCTCTGCCCCCTACCCCCACCTCCACCCCCCCCCCCTCTCTTTTGTCTCCGCCTTTATGCGATTTCAAGGTCCCTATTTGGGAAATGGTCTAGAGCTGCTGCCCCCACAGAAACAAATCGAATTCAAACATTTGCAACGTGTGTCTGTGTGTTTGTGTGTGTGTGTGTGTGTGTGTGTGTGTGTGTGTGTGTGTTGCTGCTCCGTGTGATATTAGTAAGCTCATATTTTGAACCTCATATAGGTTTCATAGTTAGTTTGTGTGGCTTCATGCCATGAGACTGAGACGTATTGCATAAAAGACTTACCTGCTCTAGTGTAGACTAGCATTAATTTTTTGTTATTTTCTAATTTTCTAGGTTTGGCTCGAGGGTGAGCTTGGTATCTAGTGTAACTCCCCACTTAAAAGAAAAGTGGATAGATATATTATACTTGTTGATTTTCTAACTTTAAGAATATTATGTGGTTTTTGTTTGGAAGACAGAAAATATATTGTTCCGAAGATTTTTCTTTGGTTTAGTTTTATATTATTATGACAGCGTCCGTAGGACAGTAGCTGACAGTATTGTCTCTGCTGTCACAGAATGTTGGATGCCGTAATAAGACCTGCTATTATACATTGTGCCAACAACTTTGGAGAGACAAGTGCATAGGGGGAGTAAACTAATCTTACTTATGCTAGGACGAGGAAATATAATCTGAAAACAGTAATGGCATGACAGACCAGGCTCATAGCCTTAGTTGACAGCTGCTCTATGAGGGGAAACTCCGACATGTGGACAGACAGAACTTTGCTCTTTTGATCCTGCAGAGAGAGAGATCGTGCTGCATGTCTAACATCTGGTCTCTACAATAATGCCTACTGTTTGTGCCCTGGAGATAATGAAATTTATCCCTGGTCTTAATTGAATGTGATTCATATGCCTCTCTATAACACAATATAGCTCTGTCGTAAGAAAAAACAAAAATAGGTCAGTGAAAGTTTTAGAACCCAATTCTTTGCCCAGTTTACTACTTTGACCACTGACTTTTGAAGCGGACAGAACGCTGTTGTGGTGTTTTAAGTGACCGTATGAACAGGTAATCGACGAACATTTGTTCTATATAGCTCTCGTTTAGGTAGATTGTTGGAAACTTGCTTTAGTGCGTTTCAAAAGTTGTGTCCTCACACTTTAACAAATATGTCGCAAACTCCTATGGGGATGAATCCGAATTTTTGCATATGGTCCTAGATTCCCCAGGTCCTTCCGATTTTATAATTTACAACTGCACAGGTGCTGTTGATTTCTTAAATCAGCGAATATAATCTTTGCATGACTAATAATCTGTGTATCCCTAAGAAACAGAATATACAGCACTTGACACACCCGTTGAGATTGTTTGGCAAGGAATTAGTAATACATTTTTCCCCACCAGGACATCACACAAGCGATAAACACCCGATGACACAAAGTGCCACCACGAGGATCACCCGTGGAGAGGTCCCAGAAACAGCGTTCAGTCATTAGACCATATTTATGACCGGGCTATATTGCGGCCGTTGGCAGGAGCCATGTGGGGCTTCAAAATACCCAAAAATTGTTTTCCGCAAGGGAATAACTAGGTAGATGGGCAAGGAAGTGTGTGGTGATGGCTTTGGTAGCCTTTCCGGCGTACAATAAAAAATTGTGTTCTTGTAATTCGCGAGATGCTTATGCTGGAAATGAGCACATGAGAGTGAAATGTCTATGAAATGCGTGTCATTTGCTGTTTTCACAAGTTTGGGTTACTCAGTTAACTGTAAGCATGCTGATTGTTTGCTTGGAATCTGTGTGTGTGCGTGCGTGCTCGTGTGTGTGTCTGTGTGTGTGCGGGTGTGTCTGTGTGTGTGTGCCCGTGTGTGTGTGTTTGTGTGCGTGCCCGTGTGTGTATCTCTGTGTGTGCCCGTGTGAGTGTGTGTGCGTGTGTGTGTGTGCGTAAGTGTGTATGTGTGTACCGTAAATAAGACAAAATGAAAAACAGGTGTTTACATTTTTTTTTCAAATTCTTATTAGGGCACGATTATTGTCAGGCTGCTTGCTAATTTTCAACAGCTTACACCAAACGTTTACTGGGTTATATATTTTTTAAGTTGGGGCACGATTTCTAGAACGGACTGTAATGACAGTATTAAGTAATGTCAGTTATGTAAATCACAACGAGTCATGGCTCTTTCACGCTGCTCCGAGACAAACACTATCTGTTTCACGGTTTGGACAACTGGTAAAGCCGAAGATGCTGTCTATTCAAGTTCTGCCTGATCGTTGGCAAAGAAAGTCTGTTATTTTAAAATGCCTGTCGTGAGTATTTGCTGCTTGTGGAAGTGTCCTGGACAAAGAAGATGAGAAATATTTGACATTTTGAAAGATCTGAACATCAAGGAAGATTGGCTAATAAACAGCATCCTTTCTCAGAAGCTGAAATATTTTGGTCATATCAAGCGCCACGACGGATTGGAAAAAATTATAGCAGAAGGTATGGTACCAGGAAGGAGGGGCAGGGGCCGACCGACACGAAAATGGGCACCAGATATAAGTGACTACTTGAGTGTGAAAGTTCATGAGGCGGGAGAACTGACAAGAAACCGAGTTTGTTTCAGGCAAACTGATGAAAGCGACCTTCTGCAAAGGACCTGCTACATGATGAGGATGAGAAGAACGCCATGCGTTATATCCTGGGTCTGCCGACTATGACTAGCAGATACAAAGTGGCACAGGTCAAGGCTTACATGAGGGTATCGGCAGACGTTAACCACCCATTACACAAAGCTATTCACGACACACAAGGAACGCGTCTCAAAAGAGGCCGCTCTTGGATGGCAAAGGCTGAGGATTTAATCCAGCAGGTATGTGACCTAGACGTGATCAGCCACGGAAAAGAATGGACGAATACACCAGTAGACATGCATGGCATCTCTAAGATTGTCATCACACTCGGAAGGTACTGCAGGGATCAAATTCCTGCGGCTGATAGATCAGCATTCAGACCCAGAAGATACCATCATCTACACAGATGGGTCCGTGAAGCGCGGATCAAGGTCAGCATGGGCATACACAGCGCAAAGAAAGGGGAAAACAATACATGAGGACAGCGGCGCTTACCAGACAACCACGTCAAGCATGACAATGGAAATAGCCGCTGCTTCTAGAGCTTTAGCATGGGTTTCCGAGCAAACCGCCACACAAGCAGTAATTGTCTCAGACTCAATGAATATGCTTCAGAAGATAGCAACAGGCAGTATGCGCTCTGAATGGATAGAAAGCATTCGGAAATCGCACTTAACCTCCGTAACCTGGATCTACACACCGGGTCATGCGGGCGTGAAGGGAAATGAGCGAGCAGACCAACTGGCAAGCATTGCACTAATGATTTCGGGAAAAAGTATGGACAGAGCAGATATAGTCAACGCTGTACGAACTGGGCTAGTGGAGAATGAGGAATCCCTGACACTAACACGATTGCGTGACACGGGAGTTAAGCATGGTGATACACGTCTTTGCCGTCTTCGAGGCCGAGAAAGGAGACAATATAACCAGCTTCTCATGGGGACAATTAGTAGAAGTACTTTGGAGTGGCTGCTGCTTCGGAGAACTGAGCACGCATGGGTATGCCCAATGTGCAGTGACATTAATTGTGATAACAAAACATAAAATAACATCTTAGTAGGGAGTCGGCAGTACGAAACCCAAGTTCAAGGTGTCTCCTTCGTGCCAAAGAACTGCATGACTGTTGGGTGAACAGTCGTTAACGATGGCAGGCAGGTCGTTGTAGGGGCGACGCCTGCTGGTGGATGTAATGTCCTAAGTCCCTTCCCCAGCTAATAATGAGGGTACTGCTGGGGTGACCGTTTATTAACCCTCATATAATGCTTCCGGTCAAAATGGACGCTAGGCATGGCCACCTTTTTTTTTTAACCGTGGCAAAGGTTTTTTTTTTTGTTTTTTTTTTTTTTGCCAGACGGTGGCCGTTGCATTTTTAGCTCCATTTGTAGACTGGAAGTATGTAGTTTCGTCGCCCAGCTTCTGAGTTGAGTGCATGGCGTGACACTGTGAGCTGCGTTTCTTTTTTATTGGCACAGGAGCGGAGCATCTGTGGGGTGACCCGTTTGCTATGAAGCTGAAACTAGGATTACCAGATGAGAAGTGTCCTCTCTCCGGCCGTCCTTGCACTGAGTCTGGAAGTTTGAAAATAGTAACCACATCTAAAGAATAACACACGGCTATTAAATTGAGTTTACTCAGGGGCCAAATTTTTTACAAATGGGTATGGTCGTGTGCCGAAGGGCTAAACTACAGCAAATAAAGATCATTAATACAGTACAGCTGGCAGTGATCCACGGGCCACTTGCCAGGCCTGTGGATGGCCGCCAGCTGAATTTCTCGCCGTTGGTTGAAAATGAAGCAACCATTGCGATTTTATCCTACTATACTCCAATATCTGGCTATGTCGATGCGAACGCTTTGAAATGCCGGGGTGCCGGGTTCGATCCCAGCTGCGGGTCATGCGCCTGCGTTGGTGTTTAGACAGTGGTTACAAGAAGCCGACCGTCCAGAAGCAATGGCAAACTACTGGACGTAAATTTGCCTAGAGAAACCACACAACAGACAGGGGCTGCTGGGGTTGGTTCTGCAATCTCCTGTAAAGGATACGCAACTAACCTTATACTCCAATGAGAAAAGTACGAACAGTTTATCATAACTCTCTCTCACTCTCTTTCTTTCTATCTCTCTCTCTCTCTCTCTCTCTCTCTCTCTCTCTCTCTCTCTCTCTCTCTCTCTCTCTCTCTCTCTCTCTCTCTCTCTCTACCGCTGCCTTTTTTGTTTCATTTGAAGCTTTCCGGTTGTACTTGACAAAGCTAGCGCCTCAGCGGACCCTGGAGCGTCTCAGAGCACCCTGGAGCGTCTCAGCGCACTCTGGAGCTTCTCAGCGCCCCCTGGAGTGTCTCAGAGTCCCAAATTCTATCGAGACCGCTACCCCCCCCCCCTCCCCCTTTTTCCCCCTTTTCCCCGACCGTCTAAGCGCCCCAGTGGCTGTAACGGACAATTTGAGAAACACAGGTCTAGCACTGTATGCCCAATATGCCCGAAGTTGTGGAAAATTGTCCTTTCATTTATTATTATTATTTTTATAATTATAATTATTACGCATATAAACAAAGCTCAATCTCCCCTAATCCGCCCTTAGGCAATTATAAAATGGCCGAGGCACCCCCTCCCCCAACTGTTGTCTTCCGGATGAATAGGGATAAACTATGAAAGAGACCAAGAAGATGACGGAGAGATAATATACAGACTGACTTACATACACTCGCAGTCACTAACTCGAAAAAGATGTTTAAGGACGATGAATGAAGCCTGTGATACATCCAGTTATGAACCTCAAAGGTTGAGAATGCTGAAGATGAATTGACTCGTTTCTTTTCTAATTCTGGCACACTTTTAATTCTTCCTTATAAAACACCATTATTCTCGAGCAGCCGAATTTGAATGTAGTCGCATCTTTCCATACAGACGTCCAATTCTTTTAATGAGCGCATTCTCCCAGTCTGAGACCGTGTCTTCTTCTCCTAGTGTAGAACAATTCATTTTTACCGGGTCCAGTGTACTGTACCATTTCTAATCAATCAAAACAGACATTCATTCCATCCAATCGCATCAGTGTAGATTTAAGTTTCCAATAATCTCCGACCTCCCCCCCCCCCCCCCCCCGCCCCAACAGACAGACGTTCTATCTTGTAAACAGTGCTTAATATTGCCGTTTTACAAGAGTCTGTCTCTTTACGCACATACAAACATACACACACTCATTCGTTTTTACACTGTCTGATATAGCCGGTTATCAATAATTTCTACACATGCTCGCACGCACACACACACACACACATACACACACACACTAACGCTCACGGGCACCGACACAAAGGAAAATACTGTGGTGCAGGAAAAGGCGGGACGTCCCTTTACACATTTTCAGGGAGGGGGAGGGGTGGTATTCATAGGGTCTAATATACACGGTCCGACAATTAAGTAATGAGAATGATTTTATTAGGGCCAAGACAAAAATGCAATCTATGAATCAAAGCATAGAATCCAAAGAGGCAACCTTCTTCTATGATGTGGCAACTTTTCATCGACGCCTGAAAGCTGACAACAAACAAGCCGCCATTTTGTTAACCTATTCAGAGGTGCATTGTTACGTAATCAGCATGGAGCACACAAAAAGCTAACATTAAACTATGCTTAAAACTCAGAAAAAGCGCATTTTCGACAGTTGAATTGGTGCGACAAGTTTATGGGGATAATTGTTTATCTCGTGCACAGATTTTCAGCTGGCATTTACGATTCAAAAGTAGTGAGGAAACGATTGCTAATGCAGCCAGACCAGGACGCCCAGTTTCTGTTCCTAATCAGGAACTCATTGCAAAATTTCGACAACGGAAACAATAAGATCGTTGTTCGACTATGAGAATGATGGTAGATGAATTTGGTGTTAATACAGCTGTTAATACAGAGACTATTCATAAAATTTTAGTGAAAGATTTGGGCAAGATAAAAGTTGCTTGTCGATTTTTATTCAACACCTGGCAATTTTTTTCCTTCTACATGACAATGCACCAGCTCAAAGGGCGGTAGTTGTACAGTAGTTTTTGCCCCAAAAACAGATGCGTGTTCTCAACCATCCACCCTATTCCCCAGATTTGTCTCCCTGTGACTATTTTCTATTCTTAGAATTAAAGTTGCCATTGAAAGGGCGCTTCTTTGACAATATTGATGGCATCCAAAGGGCCGTAACATCGACTTTAAGGGCCACACCAATAGAAGAACTACAGTGGTCTTTCCAGTGTTTGTTAGATCGTGCCACTTGCTGTATCAGTGCACGCGGGGTTTACTTTGAATAAAATATAGGTTATATCTTCAACTGTCGATTTTTTAAATTTTTATGTAATTAGTCTCATTACTTAATTGTCAGACCTTGTATTTTAAAATGCATAGTAGTAGTGGTGGTGGTGGTGGTGGCAGTAGTAGTAGTAGTAGTAGTAGTAGTAGTAGTAGTAGTAGTAGTAGTAGTAGTAGTAGTACACCACTAGCAAGAGCAGCAGCAGTGGAAGTGGTTATAGTAGTGTGTTGAATGTGCTTTGTAATTCCGATATACTCATACACCTCTAGAGTTTAGACTTGTTCGAGAACCTGATTGCCGCGTGCACATCCGTCCGAGGCAGTCTAATCTTGTCCCCCCACACCCCCCCCCCCCCCCCCAACACCACCACACTAAGGGGGCTATTCTATCAATCCATCGTTTCCATCTTCATCATCGTCATCATCTCTTTCTTCATTCTCCTGTCCTATCCCAATTGAGGATAGGCCTGCAACCAACTCACACCAATTAGTTTCTAGATTGTTTAAAATTGGTCCTATTTTCCACTGACGATCGGGTCGCCCATTGGCCGACTGGTGGACGACTTCGTCGCCGTTCGGGACAGTGTTTGTGTCTGTCTTCTCCAACACTACAAGAGCGTTTTCCAAGGCTACTTAGTGGCGAGCAGTGTTGAGCCATACTATATAGTGCCAATAAACGTAGCCACAATTATAACCCAAAGCTCCCTCTTTGTGGGATCCTGGTTGAACTTGATTATATTCTGTTTGTTTTATCAAAAACGGTCGGACGGATTGTATTCTTCATCTGAAACTGCTATGTTGTTTCAGGCCGTCACTTAAAGAGGCCATTTGTTTTTGTTTTTTTTTTCGTTCACCGGCTGTGAATTCCGGCGGAAGGTCCCGGTTAATCGTCCGCTTGGACTTTTGGCTATCACCCGGACCTGATTTTTGAGTGTACAACCGTTTTAATGTTCCCTGCCTCATGGGCAGCTGTACTCCGACTTCTAAGGAAGACGTCAGGCCTATTTCTAGGTTGACTGTGGCCATTGTTTTGTGTGGGTCGAGACGTTGCCTGATTTGTGTGGAGTCTACTTTGTCTCCTTCTCCGCAGGTATTGCCCCCGGAGTACCCCTTTGGGGCAGCCCCCTGTGGAACGGTTGGCCCTCAAGGGAAGGCAGGGGCAGATCATGGGCATTCCTCGCCATCCAAGGAGGCTTCCATGTATGCAGAGCCGGCACATAGCGCTCTAGTTCTGGGCTCACCCAAGAAATCGTCACGTCCTGCACATGCCTGCTTAAACTCAAAACCGTATTAGGCTTCACGCTCGA
Organism: Candidula unifasciata; assembly: GCA_905116865.2. Taxonomy (NCBI): domain Eukaryota; kingdom Metazoa; phylum Mollusca; class Gastropoda; order Stylommatophora; family Geomitridae; genus Candidula; species Candidula unifasciata. The sequence continues at coordinate 47,077 of CAJHNH020000200.1, read as the reverse complement.
CAAGAGCTGCGCCCTCTGGAAGTCAGCGGGGAGCAGCCCGTGGGTTTTGGACTTTTGTGACCACACGAATAGGTACATTTTTTTTTTTTTTTTCGCACGTTGGATTTCTTTGACGAGCCGTTAGCCCGACAGAATTTTACATCCTGCTTGAAGCATATCGTTATCAGTTTGGTCCCAACACTCGGGCGAGTGGGGTCTTTGGATGTGGACATTTTGTCTTTTTCCGTTCAATACAAATTGTGGTGGTCAGATTTTGAGCTTACTCGTGTGCCGTAGGATCTAGTTTTGTCGGACATTTAGGCTTAGCCAGCCAATGGGCTGTTGCTGTTGTGGTGTACATCAGTGCGGTGACGACGACACTGAGGGTTACACGAGGATGTACATGGCTGGCCAGCCTATGGGTGGTTGCTGTTGTGGTGTACCTCAGCGCGGTGACAATGACATTGAGGGTTAACCGAGGATGTACATGGATGGCCACCCTACCGAAATTAATCTTTCAGAAATTGACCCCAAAAAAATAACCGAAAGCTGAGTTGAAAATCGACGCACAGCACTCACTGTATTCCCATAATCACACCATCCTCATCGTCAGCGGCCAGCGCAGAGTTCAAGTTCCACAGATACCAGATGCTGTTTGTAGGTCAGCCTTTGCTTTGCCAGTGAGTGTCTGCTAAACTCCCAGATCACTCTGTGCGGCACCATCTTTTCAGAGCCTGGTGATCTGTCTATGCTTACGCACTGTTAGATAAATTATGTTTATATTTTCAAACGATAACTTTTGCTTAAATATTCCATTGATATCCACAGAACTAGCCCTTGTGACTCGTAAACCTCGTGCAGCCTCGGTCTATGCTGTTGGAGACACGAAATGTGCAGGTAAGATGCCTGAAGCTGTTCCTGTTTGTAGATTATTACCTCTTCCGATTCGTTTCTTTCTTTGATCTGTGAGTTATGTGAGTAGTACGGCTGTTTAACTTCTTGAATAAATACAGTCGAGTCCACTTTAGTCGAACTCGGATAAGTCGAATTTCGTTTAAGTCGACATGACCAGCTTAGTCCCGGCAATTTTCTCTATTGTGTGTGCTGTCTGGATAAGTAGAAGTCCTGATAAGTGGAAGCATTTTCTTAGGTCTCTGCGACTTCTACTTATCCAGACTTGACTGTATGAGATTTCACTCCCCTGCGGATCCATAACAATCCCTGTCCCAATGTGGGACGCATTTTGTGTGTGTGTGTGTGTGTTATTTTAAAGCCCCACTTGGCTGTGTTCGGGGGCCCTAAATATAACCTACAGGTTGAACAAGGTTTCTGGAACTTGCACCTGTGTGATTCTCGTCTGAATGGTGGCAGTTTGTGTCACCATGTGTTTGTCGCTTGTCATGGGCTCCTGGTATGGTTAAACGTCAGCCAGTTAGTCGCAGATTTAAATGTCTCGGTTCTGATTCCGAAAAGAGTGTGATTGTTTTTGTAATGACTCTGGCTTCAACGACTACCCAGCCTTAAATGGATACCAGGTAAAGTCCTGGGAAGTACAGGCCGCCGATGTGATGTTGACCTTTTTTTTTTAAATATAAGGTTCCTGCTACTGTCTTCTTCTTCAACTGCTTGGTCTGAAACAGATATTGATCTTTCCCATCATTCGCACTCATGGTGGTGGTGGTAGTGGTAGTAGTGGTGGTGGTAGTAGTGGTGGTGATAGTAGTGGTGGTGATAGTAGTGGTGATAGTAGTGGTGGTGGTAGTGGTGGTGGTAGTAGTAGTGGTGGTGGTAGTAGTGGTGGTGGTAGTAGTAGTGGTAGTGGTGGGGGTAGTAGTGGTGGTGGTAGTAGTGGTGGTAGTAGTAGTGGTGGTGGTAGTAGTAGTAGTAGTGGTGGTGGTAGTAGTAGTGGTGGTAGTGGTGGTGGTAGTAGTATTGGTGGTGGTAGTAGTAGTGGTGGTGGTAGTAGTATTGGTGGTGGTAGTAGTAGTGGTGGTGGTAGTAGTAGTGGTGGTGGTAGTAGTAGTGGTGGTGGTAGTAGTATTGGTGGTGGTATTAGTATTGGTGGTAGTAGTAGTGGTGGTGGTAGTAGTAGTGGTGG